>ABLG01000262.1:0-142138 GCA_000172435.1 Meloidogyne hapla | reverse complement strand
AAGGGTTTCATGTAATTTTTTTAATTTAATTTTTTAATTCAATTTTCAATTTTAGGGTATGGCAATGAGGAATGTTTTACAGAAAATCGAAAAATAATTTTGGATGCATTTGGGAATGGAGTGCTACAATGGAAAAGGTTTATTAAAAATTTTTAGAATAAAAATCAAAAAAAAAATTTTCAAAAAATTTTTCAGAGACTCGCAAACATCAACTTTTCCTTTAAATCTTCGTTTTCAACCTTCTTTTGTGCCTTTTGATGCAGAATGTTCTATAATAAAAAATGGAAATTCTAATGACAATATATCCTCAGAATTTGCATTTTTACACATTTATTTTATTTTTGCAAAGGTTTTAATTTTTAATATTTTTATTAAAAAAATTTTTTTTCTCAGAATTTTGAAGAATATCGAATTTCTGTCCGCCCTGAAATTTCTGAATGGTTTTCTGATTTGACTGAAGCTAATTGTCACTCTTGGCTAATTATTTTTGATTCTTCCCGGGTTAAAGATAAGAAAAATAGAACTCAAATAAATGACAAATTGAAGAATGATTTTGCTAGGTTTCAGAATAGGTAAAGAATTTTAATTGTAATTTTTACAATCAGAATTATTAAATAAACTTGAATTAATTTTAAAATCAGAAATTGTAAAAACAAAACATTTGTAAAGCTTTGTTTTATAATTTTACAAACCAGAATTATTAAATAAACTTGTTTATTTAAAAAGAAATTACAATTGTAAAAATTATATTTGTGAAACTTTGTTTTACAAACCAGAATTTAAAAATCTGAATTTTAATTAATTTTCAGAATTTTTGAATCAAATGAAATCTCCTCTGAAAAATCAAAATCATCATTAACTTTAATTCTTCAAAACAATTTATTTTCTTCTTTCGACAATTACTCTAATAATTTAATTAATAAACTTAGAAAATTAAAAGAAGTTGTAAATGAAGATAGTTTTGTTCTTTCAAATTTTATTAATGAACAGGTTTATTTTTTCAAATCAGAATTATTCAAATCAGAATTATTAAATTTTTAATTTTTCAAACCTTAAATTAAATTGGGGACTTGTCACCTCTTTTTAATTTGGGGAGCGTTCGATTCAGTAAGAAAGGGAACCATCATTTCAACCAGGGTCGAATTAATTAAAGAGGGAGCCTGTAATTCAATTAGGGACTTATAATTAAGAAAGGGAACCTCGTTTCAATCAGGATCGAATTAATTAAAAGAGGGGAGCCTTCAATACAATTAGGGACCTGTTTCATGTTTTGATTAATTTCTTTTATCTTTCTTTTTTTTATTTATTTTACTTAAATATTATTAATTTTTTTATTTTTTCCTTTTCCATTTTTTTTATTTTTATTCTAACCTGTCAAAACTTTTAGTTTTGATTTTTAATTTTTCAATTTTTTAACCTATTTTCTAGAGACGTCCAAGACTCTTGGTCTTGAGTCTTGACTCAAGACTTTTCTTGAGTTTTTTCGGTCTTGGTCTTGGTCTTGGGGTGAAGTCTTGGTCTTGGTCTCGACTTTTTGAAGGTTTTAGAAATTTACACTAGATAATTTACTAATTTACACAATGTCAAAAAAATTTTCGTCTAGTCTCAGAAAAATGAATTTTTCTCCACTAGGATCTATAATAAATCCAAAATTTTCGCCTGCGGCGCTAATGGATCAACTCAATTGTTGATCCATTGAGAGTTGCTGTGTTGACCTTTTCGACTCTTCCCACAATAAAAAAGTTGAAAATGAACTTTTTTAACAACTTTGATGTTGTTCTATAAAAGAACATTTTTTTAAATATTTTTATTATTTTTTTAATCTTTGGGAGTCATTCTTTCTTTATTATTCTCTTTCACTAAAAATATTTTTATTTGTTGGATTATTAAATTTTATGGATTTTTAAAATTCTTTTTTTTTTGCTCATAAAATACTCTTTTTTGCTATTTTTTGTTTATTTAAATAAAAACGATTAAATTTCAATTTTTACACGTTTCAGGGTTAAAAATGGAGAAAAGAAAATTAATTTTTTATTTAATATTTTAATTCAACGAAGGCAACGAATTTTTAATTAATGTCTCGCCTTTCAACTAGTAAAAATTCTATCAATTCAACAATTTTTCTTCGTGTCCTGTCGGCTATTTTTTATGCAATATCTTCAATTACAGTTATTTTTGTTAACAAAATTTTACTTACAAATTACAGGTTTTCTTTTAATTCTTATTTTTTGAAAGCTTTGAGGGAGGGTTAGGTTCTGTTCCGCTTTCAATTAGATAGAAGGTTTTGATTCCCACATCGTTGGACTTTTTTTATCTAGAATTAAATTTCCATTCTCACAGTCAACCAGAATTTGAATTCCCGGTTCTACTGATTTTTTTAATTGAGTTCTATATTCAGTCCCCCTGTTTGTCTTGTTTGACCAACACTTTTTGGTTTCTTCGTTCCGACCAAAACCACATGGATTCAGGACTTTTGGACCATTTTCTGAATTTAAGGCCTGGCTCCGAGGTCACTTTTTAAGGCTCGAATTGATTTTCTTAAACCTTCCAAAATTTCTTTTTTAATTTTCAGATTTCCTTCTTTTTTATATGTTGCATTTGGGCAAATACTTACAACTGTTGTACTTCTTTACACGCTTAAACGCCTCAAGTTAATATCTTTTCCTAAAATGGATGTTTCTATCCCAGAAAAGATTTTTCCTTTGCCTATTTTCTTTGCAGGTTTTTAAAATATATTTTTTTAACAATTTAGTGTTTTAATAGATCTAAATTGGGCATTAGAACTTGTGGGGAAACTTCCCATAATCTTCCCAGAAATATTCAGAATAAAATAAAAAAAGCTTTGGGGACAATTTCAGGTACCTCTTGGACTGAAACTGGGCGACCTCCCTTCTACTTCTCCTTTGAAATTCCTCTCTTAAAATATGAAAGCCCTAAACGTATAAGATTTTGGAAGGTCTTCTTAATTTTATCGTTCCTTTAATTTAATTTTCTTTTTTTTTCAGTAAATTTAATTGCTGGTCTAGGCGGCACCAAAATTATCAGTCTTCCAATGTTTACAGTTCTAAGGCGTTTTTCTATATTTTTAACAATGCTTTTTGAGTATTTTATATTAGGGTGAGTTTATTTAAATAAATTAATTTTTTATTTTTTAATTTAATTTTAAGAGTAATTCCAACATTTGGTGTTAAATTCAGTGTCTTTTTAATGATTTTTGGCTCTGCTATTGCTGCAATGTAAGAAAAAAAGGGGTTTAAAATTTTTTTAAAATTTCTCAAATTAAAAGAAATTAATTTCATAATGTCAGATTTTCAAAAAAATTTTTGAAAATTTTTCAAAACGTCCAATTCTCAAAATGTCAAACTTAAAAATTTGCTGAATTTTAACAGAATATTACTTTAGTAATTCTTACAACATTTTTTAAAAATTTTTAGGTTTGATTTATCCTTTGATTCAATTGGTTATTTGCTTATTTGTGTTAATAACTTTTCTACAGCTTTAAACGGTTTAAATAAAATTTTAATTTTCGATAAATAATTTTTCTCTAATTTTAGGTGTTTATATGAAGAAGAAATTGAACTCCAAGGCTGGTTACTTTTTTAACTTTTTAATAAAAATTTCTGGAAAATATTTTTGGGATTTTCTTGATATTTTTTTTCGAATTTTTAAAACGTCAAAATTTCAAATCAAAAAAAATTTCTAATAAATTTTTATAATTTTATAGGAATTGGGTAAAAATGGGTTGCTCTTCTACAATTCATTATTCATGTTGTTACCTTTAATAATTTTTATTCTTTTAAATAATGAAGAAACAGAAAAGGTTTTTTTAAAAATTAAAAAAAAATTTAATTTATTTTAGTTATTAATTTATTTTGATGAAGGTTATTTAACTACACCAGTTTTGTTCTTTTTATTCCTTTCTTGCATTGGTGGTTTATTATTAAATTATTCTGTTGTTTTATGTACTTCACACAATTCGGCATTAACTACTGTTTGTGTTGGACCAATAAAAGTTTTTTTTTTTAATTAAAAATTTTTTAAAAAATTATTTTTTTTTTAAATAATTTATATACTTTTTGATATATTTTTAACTGAAAAAATTCTATTTTTTTTTGGATTTTCTGGGGCATGAAGTAATTTTGGGACAAAATGTCATTTGCCTTCTAGTTTTGGAAAAATTAATTTTTTTTGGAAAGAGTGGGAGAGAATTTAGATTTAATTATTTAATATTTCTTTAATTAATTTTTAAATCCAGAAAACTCCTCAATTGATTTTTAATTTTATGGGTCAAATTTTTTTTGATTAGATCTTTTAATTTTTTTGTTTATTTTCCCACCATAAATTTTTAAAAATATTTTATAATTTTTAAAAATTATTTTTTACTTAATTTTTTCAGAATATGTTTGTAACATATATTGGAATGATTAGCAGCGGAGATTATATTTTTACTTGGAATAATTTTATTGGAATTAATATATCTGTTTTTGGCTCAATTTTGTATACTTATGTAACATTTCGAACGAAGGAACGAATTGTTAGTAGAACGGATATTACTGCAATACAAACAGAGGAAAAGACAATACTTTTGTAATATTTCGTATTTTTTTTATATTATTTTTGTAAAAATTAGTTAAAGGTTGCCGGAGTTAAAAAAAATTTTTGAACAAGATTAATGAGACAAAAAATTGAGCGAAACCACCGGCAACCCACAGATTTTAAATTTTCCTAAAATAAAATTTCCACCAATCTTTAGAATTTTTGATCAATAAACGGCGAACAAAATAAATAAAAATAAGCTTATTCATGGATTAGAATATCAAAATTTTAAAAACAAAAATAAGAACAGCAGCATTTTTATAATAAACCAATAAATAAATAAATAAAAGCAAACAGAAATATTTTTTTAAATAATTTAAGGTCTAGATAAATAAAGGGCAAATAAATAAAACACCTAATTATTACAGTTTTAAATTTCAGATTTTTTTATTTCGAAAATTTTTTAATATCAAATTAGGAAATCAACATAAATAATTCAACTGTAACAAGTTAATAAGCAGATAATTAAAAGGAAGAAGGAAAAGATTGTTCAGAATAAAGAGAAAGTTGGGAGAGCGAGGATTTTTATCGAGCTTATAAAATTGCCAAATGAAAGAAACAATGAAATTTTGCATAAATATCCCACACAGGGTTAATTAATTCCCGTAAATTTCTATTTTGGCTTGTAACGTAGAAGATTTTTAAAAACATAAAAAAACAAAATTTTTTAAATATCTATGATCTCCTAAATTACTAACCAAAAATTTGAAATTCTTGTAGAAATTAGTTAACCTTATGTAGGATATTTATACAAAATTTCTTATCTAAATTAGCCATTTAACAATTTTATAAGGCTACAAAGTCCCCGCCCAATTGGTAAAAAAGATTATAAGATAATTTTTATAAAAAGAAAATATCCAACAATTAATCCAAATATATTGAAGAATGATGTTGATGTCCAATGATGATGAAAGAAAGTAAGAAGGTATCCTTAAAAATGTTTGACTAAAAAATAAAATTAAAAAAAAACATCCGCGGTGTGAAAACCATCAGCATCTTTTTTAAGGGATGGGTATGTTAGTAAATTAAGAAAAAATTTTAAGAAAAGGTTTAAAACCCATTAAGAAAATTTTTAAAAAAATATTAAAAAGAAATTGTTAAGAAGCTTTAAAAAATTATTAAATAAGAAAGGTTTTTTAAAAAACCGATAAGAAAATTATTATACGAATTAAATTATACTAACCTTGTTCACACAAAATCAAATTCAACAATCCACCGATCAGTGTAATTTTTGTCAGGGATGTAGACACGAGCAAGATTGATACAAATAGCTCTAGCCAACCAATACAAAATTATGGAGACAACATGCGAGAGTAAAAAACACTTTATGAAGATTTTTTTAGAAATATAGGTGAAGATGATTTAGTTGATGCTAAAAAATAAAGCAAAAATTATAAACCTCATCGATTAATAAAATGATTTTTTCGGGTAATACAACAGTCATGAAATTAAGACAAAGGTTCCAGAAAATTTTAAAGATAAAAAAGATCCCCGGTGATTTCGAAAGAAAGTTTGATATTTTTAATTAAAATTTACATTGTTGTTGAGATGTAACATTGAATTCCTTTCACCAAAATAATTTTTTGACCAGTCATTCTTGTATTTATTGAAAAATTAGGAAGACCTCCAGTAAAAATATTTTGTTGTTGTTGTTGTCCAAATTGTTGTCGATATTGTGATAATTGAATATTTTGTGTAGGTGATGTTGGTGTTGTTTGAATTGTTCCATTTCTATTAATTTGTGGTGGAGGTCCATTTTGATATAATATTGAAGGAAAACGAAAATTTGGATTTGAAGTTGGCGTTGGAAAAAATTGTGAAGAAGAACCACCAAATGAACGTAAAGGTAATGGCTTGAAAATAATTTTTTAATTAAAAATAAAATTTTTAAAGAGAAACCTTCAAACCTTTTGAACCTAATTGAACTGTAGATTGTGGTACTTGAATCGAAATTGTTGTGAAGGCGGAGGTTGTCCAACTTGAGGAGGAAAGTTTTGAATTAATTGTTTGTATTGATGTTGTAATGAAGGAACATTATTCTGAACATTTCCTTCAAAAATTTGTTGCTGAATTATTTGTTGTTATTGTTGGGTATTTCCTCATAAATTTGTTTGTGATGTTGGAGGGTAATTAGGTGTTTTGATGCTGCTTTTGTTCGGTGCGGAACCTCGGTGCGGAACATCCTGTACAAGGACATAAAGATGGACCACCACGAATTTTTCTGAAAAGAGGAAAGTACATAAAACGACTAGTTTTATTTAATGCTGAACCTGACGAGAATTTTCATTTTAGAAATTTTATCTCCATTGAACCTCCAGGTTGTCCCATTTAAAGCAAAAGTGGCAACTTCATCGTAAATATCCAAATTGCCTGGCAAGGGCACCCCACTTCTATTTGTCCATAAAATAGGTGCAGATCTTCCGCACTGCACTGATTCCTCCTCATCTAAGTTTTCATTGCGGTCTTTGAACTCTATCCATTTAAAGAAAAACCCAAGGCTATTGTGGTATCCGATATATTGAAGCACCTTAAAAACAAATAGAACTTAGACATGCTAATAAAAAAAACCTGAATCCTTCCATCCATTTCTGCTCCAGAAAGTTCTTTACCTCCAAATGGGAATGAAGCATTTGCTACATCAGCATCCTTCCAAACATATCCGTGAACCGGAACGGTGTTTTTGTATGATAACGCAATTCCCATATCACTACGTCCTGGTACAGGAAAGAAATCGAATGCCCATTGCGAACCATGCGAAATCAAAATCCACTGATTGTCCTGTGGTCCTAAAAAATAATCTCAGCATAAAAGCCGAGTGAGATTAGTAATTAAACATCTCAAAAGTCTAAGTAAGAATCAGACCCGTAACATGGAACCCCTCAAAGTGCTACTATATTTTAAAAATTCTGCAAATACAAATCTTAATCTAAAATACTGCGAAAATTAATTCCAACCCTGAAAATTCTAATAAAAATTAATTTAAACAAACGCTGTGAATGTGTCGGAGAAGAAGTATTTTGATTGTTTCGGTTTTCATTATGGTTCATTTGAATCGGTCCTTTTGTGGCATAAGCTTGTGCACTCGAAATAACCTGTTCCATTTCCTTTTTTGACGAAAGCATTAGACGAATTTTGGAATTATGCAGAACCCTCTCATCAAGCAAAAGTGCTTTTGCCTCATCTTCTTCTTTAATTGATATAAAAGCATCTTTTTGAATATTTTTAAGAATTTTAAGAATTGTGACTTCAATTGTTCCGAAAAATTGTTGAATATCCGCCGCTTTCGCGCTAAGCGGCAAATTTTGAATACGAATGATTGATGAAGACATGAATACGATCCAAAATATTGATGAAATAACTAGAAAATAAATTAAGACCGACAATTTTACTTTGTCGAATTAAATTTAAAAAGAGAAAAGGGGTACAGCCCGAAAAGGCGCGGGCCGAAAAGGCGCGACCGAACAGGCGTGACCGAATAGGCGCCGGCCGAAAAGGCGCGAGGCCATATAGGCTCCGGCCGAAAAGGCGCCAAGCTTTTTAATTAAATACTCTGATTTATAATCAATTAATCAATCTGATTTGTAATCAATTAGGTTTTCACAAGATGTCTCCAAATTCTGCCCTTAAAACATTACTTTTTTCATCACATCGCCGAAATATACGGTCACCATCCGTAATTTCTTTATTTTTCACATAACTGAAGCCGTTATGCGAATATTTTTCGCAATTTTTTTGTGAATTTAGTTCACAAAAAGCATATTAGAAGCTAAAATAAATAACGAATTGTTTAATAACATTTTAGATGGAATTATAAGATAGTTTTTGGGTGTGCATTTATAATAACATATCGCGCCTATTCGGCCGGCGCCTATATGGCCTCGGTCGCGCCTTTTCGGGCGTGTTCGAGAGAAAAGCAATCTATGTCGAACAATCTGCGAATACCTACTATTTCGTTACAGTATCATAATATTAAATACTACATGTATTCGTTTTAAAAAATTTTTCTGTAAATGATTAACTTATAGAGACTGAAATTTCCCCATTTGCTGAAGACTGAACCGGCAAGACTTAGAAAGGCGGAGACTGAAAAGGATGAGACTATTTTTGAGTCTTATTTTTTTATTCTATAGGGTTCGAGATATGTGAATTTTAATATTAATTTTTTACTTTTTCTTCTACATATTTTATAGATTTTTTTAAATTATTTTAATTCTTTTTAATTTTTCAGATGTTAAAATTTTAAAAATCATTTTATTTTAAACCAGCACTCAATGGATTGTCAAGAAAGTGAAAATTCTTCTAAAAGGCGTATATCAAAGCCTCGAATTCAATATTCACCAGTTACTGAAGCAAAACGAAGTTATACAAAGAAATCAAAGTTCAACCTTTAATTTTTAATAATTTTTCTTTTTATTTCAAATTTCAGGCAAAAACTAACAGTAAAACGTTTGAATAGTTTATTTAATGATTCTTCTTCAACTTATTCAACAAGGGAAAGTTCTGTTGATGAATTTATTGGTTATGATGTTTTGTCTCAATTTGATTTGAGAGATCAGCTTGAAATGATGAAACAAAAAGATTTTGTTTTGCCTCCATATCCAGACTTGAGGGACGTTCAAGAATTGAATTTGGGTGGGCATTGCAGTGCTGAACATATCGAAAGCTTTTTGGATGAACAAGAAGAAATTAAATTATTGGAAACGAATTTATTTGAAACTGATCATGTAGATGAACAGATGGAAATAGCTCATGCAGAATCTGTGGAACCGATGGAAATTGAAGGTTGAAATCTCTTTTTGGTTAAATTCACTTGCCGTAATCAAAAATTTAATCTTGGAACACTTGGACCTCACTCTGAATGGAGACTTTTCTGGGTTTACAAATAAACCTGTTTTCCTTAAGTCCAACATCATTCTGTTTTCTTCTTCTGTTTCTTCATTCTTCTTTTGCTACTTTGATTTTCCTAGTTTCAGTTTTCTGGAAGCTTTAAATCCCCTTTTTACCTTGACTTTTGCTCTATTTTTACAATAAACAATATCTTTTTCAGAGCCTTCCACTTCTATCTTACAACATCAAGAACCTCATGAAGAAACTACCTCACAAGTTAGTGAACCACCGCAGCCGAACGAGCAACAACCAGTCGAAGCTTTTGAACAGACTTCCCCATCAAAACTTGATCGTTCTCCATATCATTCAAAATTGAAATTAAAAATAAAATTGCCTAAAAAGCCAAATACAGGTTTACTTTTAAATTAAAAAATTAAATTTACTTTTAAAAATTTAGTTCAAACATCATTTAAAAGGACTAGAAGACCAAAAATGTTTTCTGAAGATTTTGTTTTTACTCCATTAGTAATGCAACGGAAAAGCAACGATGCATTAAAAATAAAACAAAAGGCAATAATTAAACAACAAGAATCGAAAGCGGAAAGAAAACGTTTGTTTTTTTTAAATTTTTATTTTTTAAAGTCTGGAGCTTTAATTTTATTTTTTTTTTGAAAAATTTTCGGACCTTGATTTAGTTTCCAAGTCTTGATTTGGTTTATTGGGTTGCTTTTCCCTATATTTCTTAAACCCATTTACTTGCGACTTTGATAGAAAAGAGAACCTTTTTCTTCTAAATTTTAAGAATAATCATTAAAATCGTCTTATCTAGTTTTTAATTTTTTCCAGTTAAACGAAAGGAACGACAAAAAGCAATGGCTTCATTTCTCCCTTCTATACCGCCCACCATACCAGAAGAAACTAAAATTCCTGAAGTAAAATCAGAACCTCAGCCAGAGTTTCAACCTGTTGAGCGAGAACGTAAGAAATCTTATTTTTTGAAATTTTCCTAAAAATCAATTTTTAGCTTCTTTAAAAATTCCTGAAGTTGCATTTGTTCAAAAAGAATTTTTTTCAATGATGGCAGACAGAAAACGATTAAATCCATTCTCAATTGGAATAAAAAAATCAGAACAATATATTTCTGATTATTTTTATAGAGAAATGTTTATTAGGTTTTTTTGAATTTTCAAAAAAAAATTTTAATTTTTTAGAGATTCTGACAGTGAAAAAGAAAAAGACAAAATTGAGGAAAACGAAGAAGAAATTGATTGTGTTGGAATTTCTTCGAATGAATCTATAAATGATGAAGTTATTGAAATTAATCCAGCTAGTGAATTTGCAGAAGCAATATATTCTATTATGAAAAATTCGTCTTATTCATTTGATGAAGGAAATGAAGAAGATTTTTTACATATTGCTAATGAAAGGTTTTCTTTGTTTATTTTTTTATTTTAAATTTCCCCTAAAAATCTAGATAATCACCGCCATATTCTTGAAAAATCATTAAAAATCTGATTCCACCAAATAAAATCCTTTTAAGCCCCAAAAATTCCCTGATCAATGATTTTTCGTTCAATTCTTCCTTCCATACGTGGTGGTTCCTAATATCCTCCCTAATAATTAAAAATTGTCGAATTTATTAAAACACCAAGCAAGATAACTAAAAATTTTTGATTTTTCTAAAATTTAAAGTTAAAAATTAACAATTTTTTAGAATGTATTTATTGGAAGAAGGCACTAAAATAGTCTTAAATACACTTATAAAATATATTATTGAACAAAGACATGTTGATGCTTTTGTGTTGGGGCTAGCTGGAGGTGCTTCTATATTTCATTCATTAACCATGAAAAATGCTAATCGACTCAGAGAATCGCTTAAACTTTACAGCAAGGTTTTTAATTTTTTATTTGTCATTGATTTGATGAAATTTAGAATCTTCGTTATCCACTGGGTTAAGGCTTTATTTTTATTCTCCATAAAAATTGGCTCTGGTCCCGTTTATGCGTCACCTGAAAGTTTATTCGTTCCATAAAATCAGATATTGGATTTTCTATTGATTTCAAAGTTTGGGTTGGGCTTAATAACACAACTTTGGGTTCTGGTTGGATTCATTGGGATTAAATTTTCTCTTTTGAAGATTTTTTCCAAAAATAGGAAGTCTCGAAATTTATAAAATTTTAAAAAGAATTCTTAAGATCTTTCGAAAAAAAAATTTTTTTCTCTAGTCAAGTCAACAAGCAATCATTTCTGCTCATAGTTGGCTTTTAAAAAATTTACCAATACATTTTATTGCTTCATATTTAAATCTCCTTCGATTTCTTAAAGCAGCGGTATTTTTCTTTAAAAAAATAATTTTTTTAATTTTTTTAAATTTTAAGGGAAGTAATTTAAGTGATCATATTGTTAGATTTAACGATGAAAATTGTATGATTATTGCAAATAATTATATAAAAGATTTTATTGCACAAAAAATTTATGAACCACCAATGCATCCAAATTATAAACCTTTGGAGGTTTTTTTGATTTTTTTTTGATTAATTTTAATTTTTAAAAATTAGTATGGACCAATACCTAATGTCAGTCTTATTCTTGTTTATCCTCAAATTACTGTGAAGACGTCAAAACATTTTATTAGAGCACATGAAATTTTATTCAGGTTTTAATTTTTTTTAGAATATTTTGTCGTTTTCTATTTTAAAATTTAATCGGTACTTGTCGGTTATCTCCCCACATTTTCCTTTTCTTCTCCTTCCTTCTTTTCTCCTTCCTTCTTTTCTCCTTTTCTTCTAAAATAATAAATGGTCAAAGGAAACAATGGTCAGAAGTAAAGTTTATCAAAATAAAATAAAAATGCCGTTAGCCTATTTTTACATGCTTAGCCTAATCATTTTTTTCCATTTAATTTTAAGTTTTAAGAAAGCCAAAACATGAATGAATAGGTTAATGCATGTACCAAGCCCAAGTGGTCATAGGTCCTGAAATGCGGAAGTATCGTACTAAACTCGGAAAAATGACTACTCTCTCATATTGACTGACTCTTTAAATTAATTGACCATTATTTGCTTTTGACATTTTGTAAAGGGGAAAAGAAGGAAGGAGAAGAAAATGAAAATGTGGGGAGATAACCGACAAGTACCATTTAATCTCTATGGGATGAACTCATTACTCTTTAATGTATAGATAAATTAGTTTCCGACGCCAGCTTCCCTCAAATCATTAGTATAAAACATTTTATTTCGATAGTGAGAGTTCACATGAGATTGCCCTTTTAGTGAAAATCCTATTGTCGCTCCAATAAGAAAAATTCTCCATTTCTTCCTTTAAATCTTAATCTAAGGGGTTCCCCCATTATCTTAAAATTTTCACCATATTTTACTATTAGAACAAGATGGCACAATTATTACTAATTATTTCTTTTATTTTTTTAAGGCAACTTTTGCCACAAACCGTTTGTTGTGTTGAAAAAATAGAATTACATTTTGATGTTAATTGGACAACAATAACAGTTGAAGAAATTGCATGGATGTGTATTAGATTAATTAGAAAAAAAGTTAGAGAAATTGTAAAAAGAAGGCCAAATGATCATATTTTCTTGGCTGGTTGGGGAACTACTTGTTGGTTAAATCATAAAGTTTGATTAATTTTCTAAAAATATTTTTTGTTTATTTTTAAAATCATTTAAAGGTTATTTCTAAAGTTTCTGGTGTATCTGGACTTTTGGATTTTGCTTTTCCAACCGAGAGTGCTTGTGGTTCTAGAGGAGTTAGTTTATTTGTTATTCTTACTTTTATCGATTTAAAAAAATTTTTAACCCGTAAGAATAGTTTAAAGTCTTCTACATTGTTTCAGAAGTTTAAAAAAGCATTTTTACAAAAATTGACCCTTGTGGGATTCGAACCCTCACCGCCAATAATTCATAGTCTGTCGCTTTTCCACTTCACCACGACTTTTCCTTATTAACTTCTTTACTGGGTCGGTCGGATATGCTGTAAGTGTCGGAAATCGGGACTGGCTCAAAAGTCGGAACTCGGAAATCATCGTAATCGAAATTCCGACCGACCCCTGCTCTTTGATTAAATTAACATTATTTTTAGAATGTTGATGATGAAATTTGTTTAACTTACCCTTCCACCCTTTTTGTTGTTGGAGAAGAAGCCTCAAACGTTAGCATGGAAGCTATCAAACAATTGAGAAGAAATATGATTGGTTTTTTAATTTTTTTTTAAATTATTTTTTAATATTTTTTTTGAAATATAGCTGATACCGGCTTAATTGTCATTGGAAGCGCAAATCATAATTTATTAGTTTCTGAAGCTAGATTAGCTGTTGAAAGGGTTACACAATTTGTTGTTCAGAGAACTATTGTGGTATAAATTTATTTAATTTTATTTTTAATTTTTTTAAAATTACTTTTAAAGGAATATACAATTCAATTTTTAAAACAAGTAATTTCTGATTTGGGTCCTCCTAAACAATGCCGTGAATTTTTGACTCCTGTCAGTTTACCTAATATTCATGAGATTGATGTTGCTTTTCTTAAACCTATTGGGGCACAAAGGATTAGAAAACCTGTGGAAAAGAAAAAGGAAGAGATGGCAAAGTATTTTTTTAATTTTTTTAAAAATTTTTTAAAATGATTTTAAGAAATTTGCGGACATGACTTGCGGACGTCCGCATTAACTTGCGGACATCCTATGTGTCCGAGTCTATTAGAGTCATTGGAGTCTATGAGCCGAATATCTTGGTTTTGAATTTAATAAAAATTTTCTAATCTTGGGATAACCCACAAATAGATTTAAAACCCCAACTTTACTACCCAAATCCCTGTCAGATTTTTTTAGTCCGCAAATTTCATGTCACGCCAATTTTTCTTACATCTAATCCTATTTCTATAGAAAACCCAAATTTCAACATCCCCCATCTTCTGCTCCACCAACCAAAACAACATTTAAACCAACACAAATAGCTTCAAATTTACCACCAAATTTGCAACCAATTGCCCCAATAGAAACACAAAGACCTTTAAATACATCATCATCACGTTCATTTAGTCTATCAATGAGAAAACCAACAGATTCGAATATAAAAATTCCAAGTCCAGAAGCATTAAATAAAATGCATTTACAAGTCAGACAAACAAGCCAAGTGGCAACTTCTAGTCTTCAAGAAACAATTCGAGAGGAGGAGGAAGCAGCTGCAGCACTTGCACTTTTAAAATAGTTTTTTTTTTAATTTTTTGATTCTTGATAATTTGAAAATACTTTTAAAACCAATTGAAAAAATATATTATTTTCATTTACTGCCACCTTGATTAGACTGCTTATTTTTGTGTACATTATTTAAATGTTTTTTTTTTGACTGTTTTGTACTGTTTGCGTAACAAAATATTTTTTTTATTTTTAATTAATATTTTTTTTTGTTAACTTTTTTCTGTTAAATCAATTTCCTATAAATAATTTCTGAATGGCTATAAATGAAGAAAAGAAGCCTCACAGAGGTTAAATCTATCCAATCTATCCATTTTCTAATTTTTTAAATTTTCTTTTTCAGTTCACAAAACAGGAAAGAAAATTAAAAAGAAGTCTCAAACTACTCCAGGGGAAAGAGGAAATAATGCAAAGGCTTTCAAATTTCGTTCTGCTGTTAAAGCACAAAAATTAATTCGAAAGTTTGTTTTATTTTTTATTTTTCTAAAATACTTTTTATTGGAAATAATTTTTTTTGGCAAGGAAAATATTTTTTTGGCAAGTGGGATACAATTTGAGTCTAGACTTTTCAGGGTGCCGGACCCTTTACTCACTAGGTATAAAATATATAAGCCTATCCATGGTACCAGACCACTTGGCCCTTTGGGCCAATAATATATCAGCATATATAATATATATATAGGCCTATACCAAATGGTATAGGCCTAGACTAGGCCAGACTCAAATTTTATCCCACTTGCCAAAAAAAACATTTCCTTGCCAAAAAAATACACTGCCTTTTTATTTAAAGAGCAGCAGATTTGAGTGAAAAGAAGAAACATATCCCGATTATTGAGAGATTAGTAAACACTCCGCCACCTTTGTTTGTTGCTATTGTTGGACCTCCAAAGGTTTGTTGATTTTTATCATTCTTGCTTTATTTAAAATTTAGGTCGGAAAAAGTTTATTACTTCGCTGCCTTATTAAAAATTATGTTCGCCAATCAATTACTGAAATTAAAGGTTTTTTAAAATTAATTTTATACATTTAAATTTTTAAGGCCCTGTAACGATCGTAACAAGCAAAAAACGAAGAGTAACATTTTTCGAAGTTCCGAATGATATAAATGCAATGGTTGATGCTGCTAAAGTTGCTGATTTGGTGAGTTTCAGTTTTTTGTTTTTCCGATTTCTTTGTTAAATTATGATTTGAATTTTCAGGTTTTAATTTTGATCGACGCCTCTTTTGGTTTTGAAATGGAAGTATTCGAATTTATCAATATTTGTCAAGTACATGGAATGCCTAAAGTTATGGGAATACTCACTCATATGGATAATGTTAAAAAGAATCAATTAAAATCACTCAAAAAGAATTTAAAACAACGCTTTTGGACTGAACTTTATCCGGTTTTTTTTATTTCTTTTTTTAATTTTTTTTTTTGAATTTGGAGCGGGTCTTTATGGCTCAAGGGCGTTAAGTTTGTTATCCTGTAAACTTATCAAATTTTAACCTAAAAATCTGAATTTTGGCTCAGTTATCCCTTATTCTTTCAGTTAATCTACCCCTAAATTTGGGGATTTTTAGCCAAGTAGTTCTTATGCTATGGGTGAATAAATAGTTCGTCGTCTCCTTACAAACGCCCCCTAACTACTTTTATTAATTAAAAAAATTTTTAATTTAAAAGGGAGCAAAACTCTTTTACCTTACTGGAATGAAGCAAAATAAATATTTACGACACGAAATTAAAAATCTTGGAAGATTTATTTCTGTTGCAAAACTTAGACCAATTCTATGGCGAAATGCGCATCCTTATTTAGTTTGTGATAGAGTGGAGGATTTAACTGATCCTGAGGTTTTTATTTTGAATTATTTTGAATCTTATGCAAATTTTATATTTTTTCGAATTTAGGAAATTAATCAAGACCCTAAAATTTCACGTAAAGTTTGTTTTTATGGCTACGTTCGTGGTGTTCACATAAAGGACCGTTCAGCCGTTCAGTTAGTTTTTTGTTGATTTTTTTGATTAATTTGTGATTTTTATCTGAATTAATAGTCAATTTCCCTTTATTAAATGTCAATCCCTTTAAATTCAAATATGATGCACTCCCTTCGTTCTTTATTTTTTTTGGAATTTTTTGGTTTTCCATTTTGCTTTGGGAAAACCTTTGGGAGATGACTTCTTGATTTAGAAGTCACTTAACTTAGTTTTGAATCATTTCCTGGGCTTGATTTATTGAACATGTTTTTAGTAAAAATTATAAAACCTTATCTAACTCTTCTACATTAATCACTCATCACCTTTCCTATTTTCCTATTATTAATTTATAAATTTTTTTTAGTATTCCTGGCCTAGGTGATGCTTGTATTAACAATATTTCAATACTTCCAGATCCTTGTCCTTTACCTGAAAATCAAAAGAAAAGAACGCTTAATGAACGAGAACAGGTTTAAATTTTAATTTTATCAAATTTTTATTGTCAAAATTTTTAGATAATTTACGCTCCATTTTCTGGCCTAAGAGGTTTGGTATTTGATCAAAATGAAGTTTATATTGATGTTGGTGGTAGTCATTCTTTTTTGAAGGTTGAAGAGTTTTTAATAAAATATTTAAAAATTATTTTTTTAGGATCGAAATGAATTAGTTGAAGCAATTGACAATGTGAATGAACCAATGGACGTAAAAGTAGAAAATGCATCGTTACAATTATTGAGTGGCAATCCTGACTTGGAGGTATAAACCGGGGAAATCCAGCATTCTATTTAAGAAAGTGGACACCTTGGTGTAGTGGGAAAATGTTTAGATTGGTGATACCTAGAGGGTGAAGGTTCGAATCCCACCGATGGAGAAACATTTTTATAATGTAATTTTTAATAAATAAATGAATATTCAAGTGAAAAACTTGAAAATAAAATTCATTGGATCGTTTTCAATATTTTGGATTGGGTTTTTAGTTGTTTTATCTTTCATTTTTAATATTGTACCTTCCAATCCTTTCACTAAAAATTCATAAAATGTTAATTTTAAGGTTGACGTAAAAAGCGAAGTGGACAGTGAAGAAGAGGAAGATGACGACGATGAAATTGAAGATGAAGAAATTGAGGAAGACGATGATGAAGAGTATGAAAGCTTTGAAGAATCAGAAAATGAAGAAAACACCTCCAACTTTCCATCGACTTCAAACGAAATGAACACTTTTACAAACATTGCAGAGCGTTTATCTGGAAATTTTCATGTAAAACCTTCACTTAGAGTAAATTGGGAAAAGCTTGTTTATGAATCTAATGAAGGTTTTTTTATTTAAAATAAATCTTAAAAAATTTTTATTTTTTAAATTTAGATGGCCTTAAAAACGACCAAACAACATCCAAAAAAGATAAAACTTTTGGTGGTGGTCTATTTAAAATTCCTGAAGATGTTTTTAATTCAAGAAATAAAATTTATCTTAAAGATAAGGATGATGGTAAATTGTGGTCATTTGAGTCGTTTAATAAATGTGAAGCATTGGATTGGAATGATCCTTCGGTTTGTTTTTTTATCTATTTTCGGATGTCTGAGGCTTGCGACTTGAATTTTTTAGAACCTTGAGACCTTGTTTGGCTTTTTTAATTCCAAATTTTGGAAAGCAAACATCCGAACATATAAATGACCCACCTGAAGGGCTACAGTTAAAGGGTATCAAACGCCTTTTTTTAGCAAGTACCAAAAAATGCGTCCGCCTTTTTTGATGATTATTGAATTTATATTTTCTTTGATAAGCTCTGATTAGTCTTCTTTTAATTCTTTTTAAAAAAAATTTCAGGTCAGAGATTCAATTCGTGATTGTTGGGTAACCGGAGAATGGGAATCTGATGATGATGAAGAAGAAATAAATAATGATAAAATTAATAAGAATGGAAAAGGTTTTTTAAATTTGAATATCTTTAATTTTTTAATTTAAGATGGATTAGAAAAAGTTAAAATTGAGAAAAAAGAAATGACTTCACAAAATTTGGATGACGAGGAAATTGATTACGATTCTGATGAAATGATGGATTTTGATTTAAATGATTCTAAAAATTTAGAAGAAAAAGCAACAAAAGAGATGGATGATAATGAGGATTTGGACGAGAATGAAGGTTTAAAAATTTTTTTTTATTTTAATTTTTTGTGGGTTTTTAATGTTTTTGTTCCTTTTCAGTGATTTCCCTTTAAAAACTAGAAAATTAATTTTAAAAAATTTTAATTTAAAAATTTTAGAAAAAAATGAAGGTGAAGAACCTGAACAAAAAGGAAAGAAAGATAGGTTAAAACAACAATTTGATGCTGAATTTGATAGTACAAATGCAAAATATAATGAATTAAAAGAAGAATATGAAAAACAATCAAAGGTTTAAAATTTTCAAAAAAAAAAATTTTTTTTGAAAATTTTCTGAATAATTTTCTTTAAATTTCATTTTTTTTTAATTAAAAAATTTTTTTTTTTATTTTTTTCAGTTAAATAAAGCAGCCTTTGAAGATTTGGACGAAACAAAAAGAGCAGAATTAGAAGGTTTTCGTCCTGGATTGTATGTAAAAATTGAAATTGATAATATTCCTTCATCGTTTATTGATTGTATGGACCCTCGTTTTCCTTACATTATTGGTGGTCTTTTGCCTGGAGAACAAAATAATGGTTATGTTAAAGTAAGAAAATTAAATAATTATTTTTAAAAATATTTTTGGATTATTTATGAATTTCTAAAATTTTATTTTATTTTTGGGGATTAAAAAAAACATTTTTTACGTTACTTGGAAATTGAGATTTAAATTTAAAAAGGCCCTATCTTTATTTTATTATTAAATAAAAAATTTTTGCTTTTATCCAAAATACTAGAAGAAGAAAAAAATATTTTATAGGCTATTTATTTTGAATTTTTTTATTAATTTTATTTTTCTTTAATTTCCAGCCTGTTTTATTTTTTTAATAAATTTAATCTTGGAAAATTTTTTTTTCTTAATTTTTTAAATGAAAAACTCGTTTCTCTCTTATCTCGATTTTTCTCAAAAATGAACCTCTACTATCTTTCCATTTTTATTAAAGAAATATTTTTTCTTTTTTTTAAAGGTTCGAATAAAAAAACATCGTTGGTATGACCGTTTACTTAAATATAGAGATCCTTTAATTATTTCTTGTGGATGGCGACGATTTCAAACAATGGTTATTTATTCAGTTTTGGATCATGACCACAGAGAAAGATTTTTTAAATATACACCAAAAGAGGCTTTTTGTCATGGAGTTTTTTGGGCACCTTTTGTAACACAAAATACTGGATTTTTAGGTTTACAATCTGTTGATGAAGAAATGGTTAGGAAATTTTTTTAAATTTAATTTTTTAATTAAATTTAAGGTTCTTAAATTCAAAAATTCTAGAAATTTTTCAAAAAAAAATTTTTTGACACTTTAATGAATATTCAGGTTTTTTGCGGATAAAATTTGCGGATTTTTTATTTTATTCTTTTAAATATTTTTTTATTTCGAAAAAGAAAAGTCGCACTTTTTTTTTTTCATTTTTCTGATGAAATTTAAATAAATAGCAACAAAGGAAAAATATTTTTAAATTGAAAAAGAAAATTTTTTCGTTAAAAAAATGTCCGCAAATATAAAAAATTCCCAATTTAAAAAATATGTGGAACTTTAATAAATTTTTATTTATTTTTAATTTTTTAAGAAATCGTTTCGTATAGCAGCAACGGGTGTTGTACTTGGTGTAGATAAATCAACACAAATTGTTAAAAAATTAAAATTAATTGGACAACCTTTGGAAATATATAAAAAGACTGCTTTTATTAAGGTTTTTTATCTTTTAAATTTTTAAAAAATTTTTAAAATTTAAAAAGGGAATGTTTAATAGTGCTTTAGAAGTTGCAAGATTTCAAGGAGCTGCAATACGTACAGTTAGTGGAATACGTGGAATTGTTAAAAAGGCTATTAAAACACCTGATGGCGCTTTTAGGGCTTCTTTTGAAGATAAAATTAGGGGAAATGGTTAGTTATTATTTTTAAATTTTTTTGGTTGGGCTCTTGATTTTACGTTATTTTTTTTGGTTGAGCACGTCCTGTCTTATTTTTCTTAATTTTGAGAAAAAAAATTTTTTTGCGGACAAAATTTGCGGACTTTTTTAAATTAATTGTAAATTATTAAATTTTGTTCTCTAATTTTTTTTATTAATTTTTCGAGTTAAGAAGAGCAATCCAAATTATTGCCCAGCCTATTCTCTTTTTGAAAATTAAAATTCTCCGGGATATGAATGAGTCAATCATTTCTTATTTTTTTACTTTTAATTTACTTTCTTCTTTCTTTCAGATATAATATTCCTCAAGGCATGGGTTGATGTTCCAGTGCCCGAATTCTTCGTTACATTGACAGACAAATTATTGCCTACAGTTGAAAAATGGTTGGGAATGCGTACAGTTGGCAGACTTAGACATGAATTGGGGTTAAAAATTGAACAAAAAGAAGATTCTGGTTATCACAGAAATTTAAAAAATGTAAAAAAAAATTAAATTTTTAAATTAAAAAAATTTTTAAAATAAAAAAAAAATAATTTTTCAGCAATTAGTAGAACGTCCATTTATCAAATCAGAATTGGTTGTACCCAAAAAACTACAAAAACAACTTCCATACAATTTAAAACCTAAAATAGAAAAATTAACAGACAGAAGAAATGAAAATAAAAAATCAGAATTAATACAAAAACATACAGCATTAATACTTGAACCTAAAGAGAGTAGACTACATGCAATGATGAAAATGTTGAAAACTGTAAGTGAAGACAAAAGAGAGAAAGAAAAAGAAATGAATGAAGCAAGGCTTGAAAAACGGAAAAAGGTGAAAAATATTTTAAAATTAATATTGTTTCCGGAAATTGTTTCAGAATTAATTTCTGTATTTTTTCCGGAATAGTCTTAATTTTTTTTGTATTTTCCGGAATATTTTAAGAATTACCTCGTATTTTTCCGGAAGCAATTTCATAATTATTTACTGTATTTATAAATTCCGGAATGTTTCAAATTATTTTTATATTTTTCCGGAAAAGTCTCAGATTTATTTCTCTTGTATTTCTTCCGGAAATAATTCAGTATTATTTACTGTATTTCTTCCGTAAGGGTTTCTAAATTATTTACTGTTTTTCTTCCGGAAAAAGTTTCAGAATTAATTTTAAAAGAATTAAACTTTAAAAATTACTTTTCAGGAATTATCCAAAATTAATGAAAAACGCACAAAGAAAATGAAAGAAACCAGAAAGGCTTATTGTAGGAATTTATCTAAAAAAGAGGGTAAAAAGATAAAAGATGCTATAGAAACTATAGGGGCTTAAATTTCAAATTTTTTTGTTAATTTTTTTGTTATTTTTTGAAAATTAAATTTTTATTTATTTATTTTTAAACAAAAAGCTATTAAGCAAAAAAGGCCATTTTTCGCCTTTTTCTTAAAAAAATAAATTAATTGTAATTAAATATATCCCAAATGTTTTAAGCAAAAACCATTAAAAAAGAAAGAAAAAGATTAGGCTAATTTGGATTGTTTAAAAAATATATAAATAATATTATCCAATATATCCCTCCATTAAATAAATAAATATAAATTAATTCTTGCCAAGAAATTAATTGGATGATGGGCACAAAACGGCAATTATTTTAGTTTAATTGAAGTAAAAAATTGGGATAAATACTTTTAACTATTAAAATGCCTTCAAATGACATTTCTTGGCTTTTTTTTAAATTATTTTTTGTTTAAAAATTTTCTTTGAAGCTAAAAACAATTTGAGAAAATTTTTGAGATCTTTAATAATTTTAATAAAATGTCATCTTCAATATTCAACATATGTTCCCTGTTAGAGGATTCTAATAATAACAACATCAAAGATAATATTAAAATAAAGGATTTCCACCCATTTTTGACTGAAAATTTAAATAATTTTAAATATCACCATTTATATCAAGTGGAAAGATTTAGACATTTTTACAACGATTTTAGACCTTTACAGCCACATCCAAGAATTTATCTGCTTCAACAATCACCTTTATTTTTATTTAATCGTTGGAGAAGTCCTTTTATTGAGGATTTTAATGAAAATAAAAATTATTTTAATTTAAATAATTTTAATAAAAATTTAATTAAAAATGAAGATATTAATAAATTAGAAAATGAAAAAGAATTAAATAATAAAAATTTAAATAAATCAAATAATTTTGTGGAGAAGAGAACAAGCCACCCTTACAAGAACAGACAACGTTGTATTAATAAAAGACCGAGGGCTTGCTTTACTAAAAAGCAGGTAATTTATTAAATTCTGAAATATATTTATTTTTATTTAATTTTGAAAATTCCGGAAAGAAAATAAAATCATTTCCGGAGAGATTACAGTACATGTAGTTGTCATTCGACATGTTTTCCGGAAATGTTTCAGAATTAACTGTAAAAATGTGTTTAATTTAATAAAATACAAATGTTTTCCAGAATTAGTAGAAAATACAAAAATATTTATTATTTTTAAAGATTTCTTCGTTGGAGCATCGCTTTTCCGAACAAAAATATTTGGCTTCAACAGAACGTGCTATAATTGCTTCACAATTAAAAATGCGTGATGCACAGGTAAAAACATGGTTTCAAAATAGACGGACAAAATGGAGGTGAAATATTTTAAATTATTTTTAAAAATATTCTCAATTTTAAGGCGTAAAATAGATGAAGAGGAAAGTAGGTTGAAAAGTGAGAGAAAATAGATACTGTTTTTTTACCGGAAAAGTTAATGCGATTGCAACGAGTAAACTAAACGATATAACAACCTAGCTACATATTTCCGTAAATTAAACATTTACGAAAATCCTGTCCCGGCTACATTGTACGGTGTTTAAAGCAAATACTTTAAACATAACCATCCGCCATGGACCTCCCTACTCATTCATCGCCATACCGTCCTACTTTACTCTCTTATATATATGCTGTGAAGATAATTCTTTGAGTTTATTGTCGGAGTATAGACAAATGTAAGAGTTAAATAAAATAAAACACTATTCCTTAATATTCCTTGTCTATTTATTGGCTCTTTTCGAATTTAAAGAAAAAAGTAAAAGAATACATTTAAAAAATTATCTTAATGTGCCAATTCCTCAACATATTAAATTAAAAATTGTCAAATAAAAAATAAATTAACTTAAATAATTTAAGAAAATACAAAAACGCTTTAAGAAATAATTAATTATTTTAAATCCTTATATATAAATTAAAAATTAATTTTTTAACTCTTCCCCAATTTTATTTATTTTTTACGAGTATATCTCTTTGTCTTCTTTTGAGTCTTTTTGTGAACAACAGCACTCAATGCAGTTTCAAGCTCAAAAACTTTAAATTTGAAACGTTGAACTTTACGACGTAAAAGAGCAATTTCACGGTCTTTAGCTTCCTAAGAATGAAGAAAAAAATTATTTTTTGGTTAGAAAATATTTTTTAAATAATTAAATATAAGGAGGAAGTGCCTGCCCCTCAAGCCCATGTTAAAAAAAATTTTCTCACATCTCGTTTAACCATTTCTTCCAAAAAATCATCCAACATTAGAACAAGACGATCCTTCTTCCTTTCCTTTGCATCTTTAAATAAACGCTTCTCTTCCTTCTTTTCTTCTTTTTTCTCTTCCTTCTTCTTCCCTTCCTTCACTTTTTCTTCTTTTACTTTTTCCTCATCTTTTTTATTTTTCTCCTCTTCCTCAAAAGAAGAATTACTTAATAATTCACGAATTGCTTTTTCTGCTTCAGAAGTAAGAGAAACTCTTGTCTCATCATTAAAATCAGCACCTATAGTTGTTTTATCATCATCTTCTTCATCAACAACCTCATTAATATTAACAAGACTTCTCCATTCAAATTCATCATCTTCCTTATCAGCATCTTCTTTTTCTTCATTTTCTTCGTCGTCCTCTTCATTTTTATCTTCTTCTTCACTTTTCTCTTCTTCTTCGACTTTTCTTTCTTCAAACTCTTCCTTCTTTCCATTCTTCTTCCCTTTTCTTCCTTCATTCTTCTCTTCATCTCTTCCTTCTTCTTCTTCCACTTTTTTCTCTTCCTTTTGATTTTCCTTCTCTTCATCCTTTTCTTCCTCATCCTCTACCTTCCCTTCATCTTCATTCATAAATATATTTATCACTTCTTCATTCCCATTCTCTTCATCTCCATTTATTCCCTCACTTTCTTCACTCCAATTCATCTCTCCATTTGTCGATTTATCCAAATTCTCTTCTTCATTTTCCTTCAAATATTCAGCTGTCATTATATCCAATTCTTTACTTGCTCTTTCCAAAGCTTCAATTGATCCTTTCAAAACAACAACTTGGAAACCATCAGATCTTGGACGACGAAGTTGGTAGGAAGACAAACCAAATTTTATCTGAATTTTTAAAGAAAATAAATAAATTATTTGAATAATTATTTAATTATTTATTTAGGTTTAGGTCCCCCCATTTCCTCTAAAATTCCTAAAATTCAACTTTTTTAATTCTCCCTTCCTATGAGAGGTAACTAAAAAAATTTTTTCAATAAGATTTTTTATAATAATTATTCCTTGTTTTTTTTTTAAATTTATTGTGAAAAATAAAAAAAAAATATTAAAAAAAAGGAAGGGATCAGAAGGAAGAGGAGGTCCCCCCAACTTAACTATTATCCAAAAAAAAATATTTTTTTTGCTTAAAAATACCCAATTAATAGGTCAAAAAATAGAGTCATTTACCCTATAAGAGTTATCCAAATTTATTTTTAAAAAAAAATAAAATTAAAAAAAGAAACCTTTATTTTTATCATAATTTTAGCAATTTCTTGAGGCACCAAAACTTCCATTTGCGAATCTTCTTCAATTTTTCCCCAATCATTTCCATTATTATCTACACGTCTTCTTCTATCAATATCAACATAAATTAAATTATTTGTATATTTTGGTGACCATTTTTCAATAAATTCTTTTTGTATAAATAATTTAGCTGACAAAACTTTTTTGTCTGTTTTGCCTGAAATACGTAAAGTTCTTCCTTCATGATATTGAGCTTTATTGTCTCCAAGAAATGTTAAATTGACATCTAATTCAGTCTGAAAAAGAAAGGGGAAATAAAAGAAAAAATTAGTTTAAATATAAAAAAAATTTTTTTGAGGAAAAAGACTGGGTGGACAGGGAAGAGGACACTTTGACTTAAAAAATAAAAAAAAATTTTCTAATCAAGCTATATTACTCATAGTGTTGACTAACATTCCTGTAAATTTCAAAATTCTTGGTTTGGTATAACTCAAATTATGGTCAAAAAGTAATCAAAAGAGCCTCTCTTTGAGACTTTAGAAAAATCAAAAACTTTTTTTAAAAAATTATTTTAAACTAAGGAATACCAAAAAATCCTTTAAAAACTCCCTAAAAATATCCCAAAAATTAAAAAAAAAAATACCCTCAAAGATTTAATTCTTTCTCCTTTTGGTCCAAGAACACCCAAAAAGTTTGGATAAGGAACAACAAAATCAATTGAAGAAGAAGGCAAAGTTGTTATTTGATCATCCAGAGAAGACAAAAAAGTGTTTGGCGGTGACATTTTCTCTTCTTGTTTGTCTTCTATTGGAGAATGCTTTAAAAATAAAGAAAATTAATTTTAAAAAATTAAAAAAAAACAAACTCGAAGGTCAAAAATTAATTTAGAAATTCTCTTTTTTGTTTCAACAACATTAACCAATTCACCCTTTAACAATAAAAAACGTCCGTCGGGAGGTTTATCTTCTTTATCAACAATAAAATCAACTTTTGATGTTCGCTAAAAAAATTTTTAAAGAAAAATAGTTTTTTAAAGAGTGAACAGGACAAGGGCAAAAGGAACCATTTTTATAATTTAAAGTCAAGAATGGCATCCTTACTGGATTTTTATTTTGGTCTAAAGGTCCAAAATACGGCCCAATAATCCAGTAAATCAATCCAAATGTTCAGGTCCAGGATTTAAAAGCCTTCCTATTTTAAAGTAAAAATGGCAAATTCACCCAAAATTGCGGATTTTCATTCAAAACCGGTTCTTAAAGTTTAGAGACCGAAATAATAAAATCTGTCTGGATTCGAAAATTACTTTCATCAATCCCCGTCCCCAAAATATGACCAAGTTCCGTTTAACAATTTAAAATAAATCCAAGAAAACCTGAATTTCTCTAAATTGTCTCTTTTGTTCTTCACTAAAAGCACTAAAAAGAGGCACTTTAATTCTTTCTTCAGCTATTGCAGATTTTCCCAAAGCCATAATTCTTTTACCATCAGCAGGTCCAAAAGGATTTAAATCCAAAGCAATTCTAACCAAATAATTTATTTGAAGTCTGGCAGAACGAATTCCATCCAATTTAATTCCTCTTAAAATTAAACGGCCAAAACCTTCAGGAATTGGGTCTGATTGACCGGAATCCATTAAAGCAATAACTCCAAAATCATTCTTTAAAATGAGGAAATTAGAAAATTGGAGGAAAATAAAAAATGTCGATAGAGGGCAGTCGACTTTTCTTATGGATTTTTCTTACAATTAGACTTGGGCTTTTAATTAGACTCCAGGACCATGGCGGTGAATTTTAAAAATAGTCTGGGACCAAGCAGAAAGATATATAGAACTTTAAAAAATAGTTGAGAAAAAATTATGGAAAAAGGAGTTGGAGAAGTTCATCTAAAATTAAAGGATCAAAAAAGAATGTCAAGACGTAAGAAGTCCGAAAAAAAGAAAGAAGGTTTTACAATAAAGGACGAAGGGAACCAAAGATTGCCACAATTCCCCCAAAAAAAATAAAAAATAAATCCACTCAAAAAACAAACCACAATTTTCTTCAAAGTAGCCCCACTCCGTCCAACAACATAACCACACTTTTGATTTGGAATTAACATTCTTGTAGTTATTTTAAAACGAAAGGTGTGTCCATTTTCGTCTTCACTAGCGTCCTCAGCGAATTTTAAAATTTTAAAAATTTTGTCAAATCGATCACTGAAAATTTTTTTGTAAAAATTAAAAAAAGTCAAAAAAAATTTCATACTCATTTTCATCCTCTGTTCCATTCATTGTAATCCATATAGCTTTATTTTCAGCACGCGGTTCGATTTTACATCCCAATTCTTTCCATTTAAGGAAGACTTTAGAGCTAACTTTGTTTATTACTGAAAAATTAAAAAAAATTTTTGCGGATAAACTTGCGGACAAAAGTTGCGGACTTTTTTTCAGAACCCTTTCATTTTTAATTTTAATGTAAACATAAATTTTCCAGAAAATATTTACGTGATAAAGAAAGTCCGCAAATGTTGTCCGCAAAATTTTGTCCACAAGTGTCAAAAAAATCAATTTTAAAAATTAAAATTAAAAATCATACTATAATCAGCAATTTTAGTAGGAATTATAATTTCCTCATAAATTTTGTAGTCATTCATTGTAATCAAGTATTTATATTTAAAGTCTATTAATCAATCAATTAATTTTTTAGTTAACCAAATATTTAGTATTTTTAATTAAATAACCATTAATTAGCCAAAATCATTTTTTTAATTTTTCTATTAACTGAAAATTTAAAAAATTAGTTATTTAAAAATGCAACAATTTTAAAAGAAAATTAATCAATTTTGGGAAGAAAAGCTTGAGAAAAATAAATAAATCAAAACAAGAAAATAAAGCGTGTCCCGACAAACTGGTACTCGACAAACTGGTACTACGGGCAAAATACGACAAACTGGTACGCGACAAACTGGTACGCGATAAACTGGTACTAGAGACAAACTGGTACACTAAAAACTGGTACTACAGCCAAAATACGACAAACTGGTACTGGGAAAACTGGTACCAGACAAACTGGTACTATGGCTATTTTTGAGCTTGTTTACTTTTTTACCTTTCGGTATCTTTTGTTAGATATTTATATTTCTAATTTATTTATAGAAAAATGTTTCATTTTAGCGACAAAAATGGATGTGAGGGAAAAGCTTGTCAAATTACAAAAGTCCCGAAAACGACGGATGCCAATTAATGACTCGTCTGAATTAAGCGAAATACAACAACCAGAAACAAATCTAGAGGATGTGGACGAAAATTATGAAGCAACTTTAGTTAAATTTGAACAAGGAGTCACGAATTTGGGAAATGTTGCCCTCTGGCATGCAGGTTTTTTCGAGGTCTTATTTATAAATTTTTATTTTATAAATTTTGAGGTTACCGTTACACAATCCACAAAAATGGTTGGTGGCGTTGTACGAATAGAGACTGCCAAGCAAAAGCAAAAGTAGAGAAGAAAGGTGACCAATTCATTGGTACACCTGGAAAACGAGAGCATAATCATCCTCCAGCAATTCAAAAGAAGAGGGTCGAGGAGATACGGAATAAATTAAAGAGCGGACTTATGCCTGTATTGACAGAAGTTCGATCCAATATCCAGGATGAGGTCTACTTCTCTCTTGGGAGTGATCAGGCATTACAATGACTTTTGCAAAGGTAGTTTTTCCTAGGTTGAGACTTTCTAAAAAATCCTAGACAGAAGAATAGACAGTATGGGAATGTTAACTGTACAGATTTGAGCAAGATGGTTATTCCCGAATCTCTCACACAAAAATATGGCTCGTCTACATTAATTTATGATAGCCGAACTAATCGTGGGTATGAAGATGTTGTGCTTGTCTTCAGTCATTTGAGGGTTTAATTTAAAAATATATAAATTTAATAATTTTCATAAAATTTAGTTGCTTGACATTCTTTCCAAAAATAAGCAGTGGGCTATTGACGGAACATTTTCCTCAGCGCCCAAACCTTTTGTTCAGTGTTTGTGCATAGGAGCATTTGTTCATGGTCGAATTGTCGTATGTGTGCAGGCTCTCCTCCCCAGCAAGCGTACAATTCATTACGAGGAAGTATTAGAAGCGATAAAATGTGCAATAAGTCCAAATGAACCAAAAAGAGGTTTTTAGAATTTTTTCTTAAATTAAGATTGTTAATATTTTAGTCATCTCCGACTTTGAATTTCATCCTATTATTTCTACTCCAGTGCAATTTGGTTTGGATTCTTCTCAACCCCCAACACCAAGCATGAGTCTAAGCGCTATTGTAGAGGTACCTCGATGGGAAATGCCACTTGTAAGAACTCCTCAATACCCCATTGCTTTTTGGAACGTCAACGAAAGAGCCCTGAAGGCGCTTGCAAAAACCAATAATGCCCTCGAGTCAAGTCACTACCATTTTATAGTTTGTTTTAATTCTGTCATTTTTCTAACTTAATATTTTAAGAAAAAATTGAACCATCATCCATCGATGAGTGATTTTCTGCTTGCAATTCTAACCGATGTTGACAAATAGGTGGATGTAGCTCGTTCAGCAGCCACCTTCAAACATCAACGTAAACAAAAATATATTGTGAAGGAAGCTCAAGTGATGTCTACTCTGAATGAAGCTGAATACGACGATGATGGGCAGCTGTTGAACGTGCTTACACTTCTTGGTCTTCAAATGAGTGGATATATTGATGGATTGCGATCTACTGAACGCCAGCCAGAAGAACGTGATACAGAGGAATTTGAAAGTCAAATTATTAGTCCCACTTATCCGAGTACTTCTAGTTCACTATTTTATGGCTATTGATTGTTTTAATTTATTCGGTGATTTTTATTTATTTTATCATTTTTCTGATTCGGTGACTTAAAAATAAAATTAAACTTTTTTCTCAAATTTTTTATTCAATAGATAGTGGGTATTTTGATTAATTTAGATCGTTGTGCTAATTTTTATTAAAGTTGACACAAAGTACCAGTTTGTCGTATTTTGGCCGAAGTACCAGTTTGTCGCGTACCAGTTTGTCTCTAGTACCAGTTTGTCGCGTACCAGTTTGTCAAATACCAAAATGTGTAGGCGCCAAATAAAGATTAAAGAAGGGATTAATTTATTCAATACAAGTTATACACTAACAAAAAAGAAGAAGAGAGTATGTAAAAAACGGAGAATAGGCGAAAGAAATTAATTTCTTTAAATAAATACAAAACGCCACATAAATAAATTTGGCAAATAATTTAAATATAAAAAATAATCCATTTATTTAAAAAATTGCTAAAATTTTATTTTTTTTTAATTTAAAGCTTTTATTTCAAAAAAAATTAAATTAAATTTTTAAAAGTTAAAAAATTAAATTTATTCTTTTATATTCCTGAAATCTTTTCTTTCTTTTCCTCTTCTTTGAGCATTTTATTGGCAATTTTCTTCAAAAATTTAAATATTCTTTACTACATCCTTTTCACTCATTTCCCTTCCTTGAGTATATTGAGGGGGTTTTCTCAATCGAGAAATTGTGAAAATTGTAATTAATATAAGTACAATAATTAAAATAACAGCTAAAACTAGAAGAGGCCATCTAATCGACGATTGGCGCCAAAACTAGAAAACAAATGAAATAAATGATAAAATTTTCACTCGTTATAACACCACCGTAATATAAGTTTAGTTGTTATAACCTACTGACGATACCCGTAGGGTGAGCTTATAAAGAGAGGTTTGGGTTATTATTCACCTCCGATTATAACTCCACCGACCACCCTTTCCCTAATTATATTTTCCCTCAAAATTATCACTGGACCTTTCAAGTCGGTTATAACACCATCTATTGACCATTCCCATGAGGTATTAATCGGTCAATAATTGGTCAATAAAACAATGAAAAAATAATTGTTCAATTAATTCACCTCTGGAAAGAAAATCCAAAAATACAAATCAACCCAATCTGTAGATTTTGCCCCCAATCTATCAGCAAATTCATCAATTATATAAAGCAATCCTTTAGTAAATTGACGACGAATAAAAAAAGTTTCTTTAAAAATACAGAATTATTTTTCATTAATTAAAAAAAAATCTTACGAGCAATTCGAGAAACATTCAAAACAAATTCATTAGTTAATTTAGTTGATATAACACCTCCAGTGCTTGTTTGTAACTTTAAAAAATTAAAAACATTTATGGAGCTAATCCCTACCCAATTCCCATACAATTTGCTGGGTTGTCTAAATCATTCCCTGTTTACCCTTTCATCCCAAGTTGATGAGTTCTTGTCTTCATTTGTGGCGTCCCTTGAGGAACTATCCAGAGGATGGGTTTCATGTCTTTAAGGCCTTCCGCTTCTAAGAGGGAGAATAACAAATCTTATGTGACCTTTCTTGATTTTAAAAATGAGGGGAAGTTCTCTTAATATAATCCTTCCCCACAACTCTAAAAATATATTACTTACAGAACTATCATTAATTGACAAAACAATTAAAGCATCATCATTACAACGTCCTCTATTTAATCTATTTTTTAATGATGCTGCGAAAATTGCTGGTAAAGGAGTTCCTCTAAAAAATATATTAACAGACCTATGATTTTATTTGACCAATTAATTAGTAAAATGACTACTAAAATTTTTGCGGACAACTCTTTGCGGACTTTTTTTGCGGACAATTTTTGCGGACTTCAAAAAATTAATATTTTTTTTCTTACGTTCTATATCTTCTTCTCAATTTATCACTCACTTCCATCCTTTCCAATATCACAATAGAAATTGTATATCCACCTCCTTTCAACTTCCCCTCATCCTCTTTACAAACACTCCTCATTTCGTTAATATCATTCTGTAATAATTCGTCACAAACACATTTTGTGTTTTTTCGGATATTTTCAAGGGCTTTATCCAAAAGCTTAATTCCTTTAATTTTTTAAAATTTTTAATTAAAAAAAATTTTTTTTTGAAATTTTAAAACTTCTAGTTGTAGTCAGTCAAGTTTTACAAATAATTCATAAAATGATGTGCGCCAAGTTTTATTTTGCAATACATATAAACGCCAATTTGCGTTATAGAATTTTACAACGTTATAAAATATTTTTGGCGCACATCAAAATTTTTGATTTTTTGGGATTTTTAAAAATAATTTTTTTTTCTTTATTTTTTTTAATTTTAAAAATAAATTAAAATAAAATAAAAAAAACCTTTCGTTTTTCCATCATAACTATCATTTAATAAATTATCAACATCACATATAAGTGAAGGATGGTCAATACCACAAGTTGCATAATTAATTAATGAGTCAGGATATGTATTTGGTGTATAAATTGAACTTTTGATTATTTTAAAATTAAATATAGTTAATAATAGAGTATATATTAACATTAATATTTTTCTAAAAATTATTCTTTTAAAGAATCTCTTATTTGTCCCACACCTTTGGAACTTTCTTCAAGAGGGATAACTCATAGCCTGGGATATTTGTGAAGGTGGGATGAATGTTAAAGACTTGAGATTGATGTTACGACACGCTGTAATAAGTTGGAGATTATTATAAAAACAAAAACTCTCTTACTTATCCCAGACATTTGTGTGACTGTCCAGAGAGACGGGATAAGTCGAAGCTTGGTATAACTTGGAGATAGGAATATTTAATAAATGTGGGATAAGTGGGAGATTCAAAATTAGATATAGAAATAAGCCGGGATAACTAAGAGATTAAAACAAATAAAAAGGGATAAGACAGAGATTTTGGGATAGTTTGAAGTGTTTATTTGTTTGTTTGTCTGTTATTTTTATTAAATATTTATATTTATTTTTTGTTTAATTATTTATAGCATTCGTTTTATTTATTGATAATTTCTGATAAATTTATGATAATAAATTATCTTGAAAAAAAAATATTAGTAAATTAATAATTTTTAAAAATTCAAAAAAAATATTTTTTTAATAAAAAATAAAATGATACATTTTTATTAATAAAAATAAATTATTATTATTTGAATTATTATCTCTAAATAATTTAAATTAATCCGAGAAGTGAGTCATTATGTTTACTTTAAAGATTAATAACAACATTAAATAAATATTTGGACAAAATTACTGATAAGAATATTTAAATAAAAAAAATAAAATTTCAATAGTTTTTAAAAATTTCTATTTATTTAAAAAAATCAAAAAATCAAAAAGAATTAATGGTTTGGGAAGAGAGAGAGACTCCGTTGACATTTACTCTTATAACTCGAAGAAGGATAAATAAAGTTAAAAAAATTTTCTTGAAACCCCTAGATAGAGCATTAAATTTGCTATAAACCAAAATTAAAATTAAAATTTTAGATAAGATAAATAGATTTTACAGTCAAAAAACAAGCATTTTTGAAGAAAATTTTAAGTTTTTGGGAGTTTTTCGTCCTAACTTTTTTTATAAGTTAGTTAAAATTTTGATTTTTAATAAATCTTGTAGCCAAGCTTATTCTCTATCGAATGATATCAAACTTTATTTGAAAAGATTAATTTAAAGCAAAGTTATAGAGGCTCAAACAAAGCTAATCTTTTGATAAATAAGGAGAAAAAGGAATACAAATAAAATTTAAATTAATATATTTTGGCATTTTGTTTAATTAAATTTTTAAAAATAGAATTTTTAATAAGGGAACGTTAGAGTATTAACAGATTAATTTTTGTTAAATTTTTGTTGGATTTTATTTTAATTTTTTTTGTAGATTTTCCTTAAAATGTTCTTCATTTTTAAAATAAAAGGAAGAATTTTAGCCGATAAACACATTGCTTTAAGACTAAAAATATTTTTTTTTGTTTTTGCGCAACATTAAAAAAAGTGGAAATATTTTTGTTAATTCCTCTCTTTTTTTTTCTTCTTTTGTTTATTTTAATGTACAAAAGAGTTCTTTTTTTATTTGTTTTTCACTTAAGACTTTTTTATTTTTGTTTTACAAGTTCAAAAATGTGGAAAAATTGAAAAAAAAATTTTTGTTGCATTAAAAGAGGGGAAATGTTAGTTTTTTGCCCCTTTAAACTTAATTACTGAAACCACACAAAATAATTTTTTTCTAACATAATTTATGGGTTTAACTAATTAATTCATTAGAAAACACTTAAATATTTAAATCCGCGAAATTTAATTTTGACCGCAAGAAATTTTTTTGTCCGCAAATTTTTTGCGGACTTTCCGCAAATTTTATTTTTTAATTTTTTCAGCTTTTCTTAACTACATTAAATTCTAATTTATTTACTTGTCTAATCTAACCTCCAAAATGTCTTTCTTAAAAGAATCTAACAAAGAAAATATTCTTCCAATTTCTGATGATGCAAAATCATTGGCAGAATCTGTCATCGCTTCTTCTCCAAATTTTCAACATTCAAAACACAAAACAACCAAAAATGTTGCTTTTATGACTTCTTCAAATCAAAATAATTCTTTTGAATTGTCTGGCGGGAAACAATCAATTTTTAATTCTTCAACTAAATTTGGGGGAATTGTGCAATCACCTGGACCTTCTCCAGCACCTCTTCGACTTAAATCGTTTGGGCGTGTTTCTAGTAAGTTTTTTTCTTGTTTATAGGGAGGACAGGCTTTTCAAATTTAATTTTATCAATTTTTCTAGACAATTTCAATTCATCATTTTCGAGCAGTACAAAAACTGAACATGGAAGTACTTCTGGTATTAATTTTTAAAAAGATTTTTTAATCAAACGATTTAATTTAGGAGCATTTGTCAGCGATCGTCGACGTATTTCAAACAATTTTTCCTCCTCAAATGTTACAAAAGGTTCAAACTTTCGCCAGTCTACTCATTACTATCCTCCAAGTATTAATTCATATGGTCGTCTTCACAGTTTGTTTTTAGTCATTTATTAATTTTTTAATATCAACGAGATTTTGGTTAAGTAAGTAGTCGTTTTGCTTTTTTAACTGATGGGTGTGGGGTTCGAGTCCTGTTGAGGAAAAATAATTTTTCTTGCATTTTTAATTAATTTTAAGATATTTTATTGAAAATTTATTATTTTAAAAATTTATTTGGACTTAATTTGACACCCAAAACTTTGAATTCTTTAATTTATTATTTAATTAAAATTATTTTTTAAAGCCAATTTTAATACTTCCGCTGGTGTTGGACTGCGTGATTATTTTTGGATTGGTGAACAACGGCCTAAAGGTTTTGGACAAAAGAAGGCTTAAACAAGCTAAAGATGAATCAAAAGAGCTGCTGATTCTGGAGAATTTTAATAATTTTGATGAGTTGCTTTGAACGACTTTGTGTATTTTTTTAAATTTTTTAATTTAACATTTATGGGTGGAAATGTCCGCAAGTGTTTTAATAGATTTTTTTAAAAAGAAGCCATTAGAGTATTTATCTAATAGGTTTTTACTTTGAGGATGGAGGTCAAATAATCGGAAAACGAGAAATTAATTAAATGTTTAAAAATCCTTTAATTAGAAAAATATTTAAACTTGCGGACATTTTTGCCTTTTGCTAACTAACTTGAATATTTATTTTATTTTTCTTTTAAACGTGTATTTTGAGAGATTTTTTCTGCTAAATTTAGCTAAAGATTTATATGAATAAATACGATTTTTATTTATTAATTTATTTTTCTATTTATGTTTCTTTTACAGTTTTACTTTTTTTTCAAAAATTTCCATTTTCTAAATAATTTTAAAAAATTTATTTTCTTTAAATTTAAATGTTAATAAAATTCCAAAATTATTTAATTAATTCTTTTATCAAAATGAACAACAAAAATATTAACATTTTAAATAAATTATCTTCAACCTATCCAACTCCTTTTACTCAAACAAATGAAGATTATCTTTTTCAATTACCTTTTACTTTAAATACTGTTAAAGGAAAGGTGACGATTAATGCTGTTTATCAGGTTTTTTAAAATTAAATTTAATTTTTTGAATTTTTGCGAAGATTTGTAAGAGGGTCGGTAAATAAAAATCTGTTAATTATTTTTGGGCAACCGCTTTTAAAAATAAGGAAATTTTGGGCTAAGATGTTTTGTTGACTATAAAAATTCGATTTTTGGTTCAATGAAAAAAAAACCCTGAAGTTCCCTCTCGTTTTGACTTCTCTAAAATTTATTTTAAATAAATTGTTCTTCAAAAATTTCATTTTCAGGATACCCACCCAGATGGTTCTTCTCATAAAGGCCGTACAGTTATAATGCTGCATGGAGCGCCTGGTTCTCACAAAGATTTTAAATATATTGTGCCTCTTTTAAGGCTAAAAGGAGTGCGTTCTATTGCAATTAATTGGCCTGGTTTGGGTTATAGTGAATGTTTGTTTTTTTTTTTTAATTTAATGATTTTGGGGGACATAGAAATCTTTGATTTTTTGATGAAAATTAAATAAAAGTTCGTAAATTATTTAATCCCGGCCCTTACAAATAAGAAGGGAACTACCATGAATTTTTTCCAAATATTTTGGGTGACTGTCGCTTTTTTAAATAAATTTGTGTCTTAAATATGGCCTTATCGGATATTGTTTTGATAAAATTTTCACTTATTATTAACTAGTAAAATTTAACGAGGGATTTAGACATCTGCGAGTCCTCTTCTCGTTTCTCCCCTTCTGTTCCGATTTTTCCCAAACTCTAGCTCTTCTTCTGGCCCACGAAATATTTTTTATAAATTCTTTTTCCTTCTCGTTTTTTTCTATTTATATATTTTTTATATAGTTCAGATGATGATAATTTACAAAATAATAATTTCGAAAGAACAGAATTTGTCCAAGCAATAATTAATTTGTTAAAGTTACAAAAACCTTTAATATTTTTTGGACATTCTAGAGGTGCAGAAAATGCTTTTCGATTGGCTGAGAAAAATGAGGTTTTCTTCTTAAAATTTTAAAATTTTTTAAATTATTTTTTAATTTTTTTTAAAGGAAAAAACAATCGGAATTGTAGCTGCCAATTTTGTTGGAATTGTACCACACACTGGGGTACGACCATTTTTTGCAATTAAATTTTTTTCTGCTTTGTGGGATTATGCTGGATGGGTAAAACTTCAAAAACTGCTTGAACCTCTTTATAAAGCTAGTTAGTTTATTTTAAAATAAATAGTTTGATGGACCAAAGGGACATTTCATGAAAGGGACCTCAAGTAAATAATTCGTTGATTTTCAAAAATTTTGCTTTTTTGTTATCTTTTTAGTTATAAATTTGTTTTATCACTTCCCCTGACTAATTTCAATCCAAAATTTACTTTTTTTATATCCTAGGACAACGATAAAATTTAAAAAACCATCCTTCTGTAAAATGTCCATTCGGTGAAATGTCCCTTTCAGAAAATTAAATATTTAATTTCAATTCACCTAATTTTTAACAGTCTACAAATATGTTGGATTTAAAACCTCAGATGGTTATATTGCTGCACGCTGCCTTAAAACAATGGCATCAACTGATTTTGATATTCAACTAACTTATTTATTCCCTTTAATAATGAATAAAAAAATTAGAATTTTATTTGCTTATTCTGGAAATGATCATTTAGTAGAACCAGAAAAAAGTGAAGAATTATTGGATAATATTGGATTAAAGGAAGAATGTCGATTGGTATTTTATTTTTTAATAAGAGTTCCGAGGCCAAAATTGGTGAAATTCCATTAAAATTCAAGAGAAAAAATTTTTTTGGTCAAGTGGTTTACATTTTATTTTCACCCCTATTTAGGTTGAAGGTTCGATACCACTCGAGGGAAAATATTTTTCTTTTATATAAAACTTTGCTTCATCTTCTCTATTTTTATATTTCTGCTTTGTTAAAGTTTGATTTTAAATAAAATTTTTATTTTTTAAGGTTACTTCAACAATTGGAGATGAACCGAAGATTATTGAAAGTACTCGTAAATTAATGAGGAAAGGACATAAACACGTAGCTGTTTATTTTGCTGATGAGGTTTTTTTAAAGTTCATAAGTCAAATCTATCTTTGGGATAAAGTTTTAAAATTCATAATCTCAAATCTTTCTTTGGGATTCTCTAATTTAAAAAAATTATTTTTTTTTGTTAAAAATAAATTTTCAGGGCCATTTTCTCCAAAAATTTCGTTGTAAATTTCTGGCTGATTCAATTATTGAAATGTTTGAAGAGGCAGAAAATAATTCAAAACTATAGGAAATTTTAATTTTTTAACAAATTTATTAAAATGTGTGACATTTGAGGACAAAAAAAATTTTTTTTTCAAATTTTTTTTAAATTCGTCAAAAATCAGCAAATTTTTGTCCGCAAATGTCATTTTATTTTTATAAATTAACAATTTCTCTTAATAAATTAATTCCTTCATTTTCAATATCTTCAAATATTGATAAACAAGGCTGACAAAGTTTTAATAAAAATAAACTTTTATTAATTTCATTTTCTTCTCTTTGAAATCGACAAAAACAAAGGGTACATATTTGACCATTCCGTTCACTTTCAATTTTTGAAGAAACGCTCAAAATTGTGGAAATCTATTGGAAATGATTAAATTAACTAGAAAAAAAAAAAAAAATAAATAATTTTACAAAAATTAGATATTTCTTCTTTATAATAGGAAAAGTCCGCAAATAAATGCGGACAAAATCTATTTCAAGTTTTAAATAAAAATCTCAAACCGTTGCGGGGAATCCATTATCTCGTAGTGTTTCAATAAAATCCTTTGCTAGACTTTGTACACTGTTTTCTTCTGTAAAATAAAATATTTTTTTTTTCAAATTATTCGAAAAAATATTTTCGGATGTCCGCAAATATTTTTTTCTATTTTCTACCTTTTATAATTCCATTAATTTTTGTATCAATTCCATTTTCTTCAATATCCTCGCAGCTTTCTATCCTATCAAGTGCAACCAATTCTTTGCAAGAAATATCACGAAGTGGACGTATAAATTGAATAGAATGATTGACAAAGGGAAGAGAATGTGACAATAACCGGTCATCAACAACAGAAGAAATATCAAATATTGAAGAACCTGGATGGGAAATGGATATTAAAAATATTTATTGACCATCTTGTTTTCTAATTAAAATCCGCAAGTTTTTCCGAAAATGAAAAAAAATTTCGGACAGAAGTTGCAGACAAAACTTGCGGATTTCTTCTATCAACTTATTCAGGACCATTCAATTTAAATTTAAAAAATTCCAAACCTCTTCCAAAGCAAAGACTATTTATTGTTTCTGTAGCTAATTGATCAGCATTTTCACTTAAAAGCACAGAGGGAAAGCCAAAATAGGAAGCATATTTTGCCAATAGTTTTGTACGAATAAGGCGAAGTAATTCAAGGCGAACACTGGGTGAACGACAATTGGAAATTAAATTGGAGAATTTTTCAAGCTGAAAATGGGGGTTTTAAACAGCAACTAGTCGAAAATTTTTCAAAATGTCAACTAGTCAAAATTTTTCAAAATGTCGAATAATCAAAATGCCCATTTAAAAAAATTATTTAAAACCCCCAAACATTTTCTTCTCCATCGATTCCGTCTCTTCCGAATTCTTTTGAAAAATCCTCAAATTTATTAAAAATTGCAGCCAAATGTCCAAAACGCCAATTCCATTTAGAATAAAATTTTTGTTTAATTAAAAATATTTTTAATAAATTTAATTGTTTTTTTAATTCAACAGAATCAATTAAATCCTCAAAAAGAACCAAAACCTTTAAAATTAAATTTAAAATTAATAAAAAATAAAAAAATACTTTTGCATCAAGTTTTAATATTCGATGATCTTCTGGCCCTGATATTGCTTTAAATGTTAATTTTAATAATTGAAGGGATTCTAATTGCTTTTTTGTTGTAAATACTAAAAGAGCATTTCTTTGATCTGGAGTCTGAAGAAAAATTTTTTTGATTAAAATTTTGGTTCATGGAAAGGATTCCCTTTTGATTAGAAGTCTTTCAACATTGACTCGTCTTTAAAATTTCTTTTTTAAGTGCATAGACTTAGAATTACCAGAGAGGTTCTAGACATAATCCTGTCTCCTTACTTGTCTTCCTACTGAAAAAACCACGCCTTTTAATGAGGGACGATTCTCCTCTCCCCAAAATACTTAATTAGACCCCCTTTATTTATTAAAAGACAACCTTAAAAACACGATTTCGTCCCAAAGAAGAAGCAAATTTGTGTTGAATAACTTTAGGAAAACATTTAATACAATACCCAGCCAATCTAGTATTTTCCAGACGAAAAAAACTGCCATCTCCTTCAGTGCATTTAACACAAGGTATTGAAGTTGTTGTAGAAGAGCTTTCAGAATTCATTAAATATTTTAGAAAGAAGGTAAATTCAACATAAAAATTAAAAGAAATTAAAAAAAAAATTAATTGAGAAAAACTATAAAATAAAAAAAAAGTAAAATATTTAAATTTTCACTTTTTGGCATTCTGTTTTTATTTATTTTTCTCTAATTTTACTTGTTATCTCTCTCTGTCTCTCACCGTCTGCTCTTACATTTCTTTTCTTTCATTGACGTTTAATTCTTCTTTAAGATTTTTATTAATTATTTTTTTTATTTTTTAATTTTATTTTTAGGATGCCTAAAAAGAACAAATTTCTGCAAAATAATTCAGAAACAAGAGATAAGGCTGATAATGAAAAGAAAGGCGAACCAAAGAAATTAAAATTACCACCTGGAAAGGATGAGAAATGGTGGGGTAAGTTTTTAAAGTTTTTAAATTCTAATATTAAATTTTTAACCCTTTAAGATATCAGCACTTTTGGGCCAGAAGATAATCCAAATGGAATGGTCTGTGAATCTTCTTTTGCAACTCTATTTCCAAGATATCGAGAAAAATATATTAGAGAGGTTTTTTATTTGTTTTATTTTTAAACGTGTTTTAATGACTCATTTTAGAATAGATTTCGAAATCTTTTTTTTTGGGTGTTTTGGAATGATAGAAGGGTTTTGACTTCAATTCCTTGTCCATAGTTTGGTTCTGACTCTTTACTTTTTAGTCCCCCCATATTTTATGGTAATCTCTTTTTCCAAAAAATTTTTCCTTATTTTAAATTTATAAAAAATTCCAGGTTTGGCCACTTGTCCAAAAACTTTTGTCAGAACACCAACTCAAAGGCGATTTGGATTTATTAGAAGGCACAATGATTGTTAAAACAACACGCAAAACTTGGGATCCTTTTATTTTGTACAAGGCCAGAGATTTGATTAAATTACTTGCTAGAAGTGTTCCTTTTGAACAGGTTAATTAAAAATATATTTTTTTGGCAATTTTTTCTAATTTTCCAAAAGATGACAAAATATCCCAATTTTTATTTTTCTAATCATTTTAAGGCTTGTCGTGTTCTCGAAGACCAAATATTTTCTGATATTATTAAAATTTCCTCAATGGTTCAAAATCGCGAAAGATTTGTAAAACGCAGAGCTCGTTTAGTTGGACAGAATGGGGCAACCCTCAAAGCTATAGAATTATTAACTGAATGTTATGTTCAAATACAGGTTTTTTCATTAAATTAAATTTTTAATAAATTCAAATTTCAAAATATTTCTAAAATTAGAAATTTTCTTTTCAAAAATTTTTTTAAAATCTAATTTTAAAAATAGTGAATTTTTTAGATTATTTTTCTCATTCAATATGAATTTTTAAATTTTAAATTATTTTTTTTTTTATCAATTTAAATTTATTTTTAACAAAAATATTTTTCTCAACGATTTTTTTAGATTTTTAAATAATTCCATCTAATTAATTTTATTTCTGAAATTTACTTTAAAATTGACTAACTCCTCTTTTTTAAATTAATTTCTTTTCAATTTTTTAGGGTGGAACCGTTTCCACAATTGGCACTCATTTTGGACTTAAACAAGTCAGGTTTGTTTTTTTTTTAATTTTTATTTTTAAAATATTTATTTTTTAATTTAAAGACATATAGTAGAGGATTGTATGCGTAATATTCACCCAATTTATCATATAAAAACTTTAATGATTAAAAAAGAATTAATGAAAGATGAAAAATTAAAAAATGAAAGTTGGGACAGATTTTTACCTAAATTTAAGAAAAAGGTTTGATTTTTTAATTTTAAATTTAATTTAATAAAAAAAATTAATTTGTAGCCCAAAAAGTAACCCAAAGACAAAAAAAAGTTTTAAGTGAGAAATCTACATTTAAAAAAATAATTTTGATTTTTTTCTTGAATTATAAATAGAGGGATTAGGGAAAAAAATTCCAAAGAAAATATTTAACTTCTCTTATTACACAATTTCCAAGGTCTAATAATTTTTTGGAAATTTTTATTAGTTTTTCCTCCTTTAAATATTATTTTTTGTGCTTCAAGAGAAAGTTTTTCCACTTTCCCTTGATATTCCTCTAATTTTAAAAAAATTTCACTTACCAATGGTAACTTGCCTGAATTGTTTTTTTTATAATTAAATTATTTAAAATAATAATTTTTAAATAATTTAATTATAAAAAACAATTCAGTCAAGTAACCACTGGTAAGGGAAATTTTTCATTTTTTTTGTATATTTTATAAATAAAAAAAAATTTTTTTTTATTTTTTAAAGGTTCAAAGCTCAAAAGAAGTTCGTTTAGCAAAGAAAAACAAAAAAGCAAAATGGAACAAAAAATCGGAATATACCCCATTTCCACCACCACAACAACCACGAAAGATAGATATACAAATGGAAACTGGAGAATATTTTTTGAATGAAAAAATAAAAGAAAAAAAGAAAATTTTAGAAAAAGAAGAAAAAGAAATTGAAAAAAGAAAAAAAATAAAAGAAGAAAAATTAAAAGAATTTAAACCTCCAAAAGAAGAAAATATTAAAAATAAAATAAATAAAAATAAAAATGAGGAAGAAAATGATGAAAAAGAATTATTAATTGAAAGAATTAAAATAAAAACTAAAAAAAGAAAAGAAATGATGGATAATGATGATATGATGGAAATTTGAAAAATTAAAAAAAATTATTAAAAAAAAATTTTAATTTTTGGGGAGCAGGCCAACTCACCGTGAAGCTATAACTCCGTTTAAAGGTATCGAATCTCGCACGTCAAGGTATGGCTCGATGCATCTCGACGAGCTGAATCTAACCATACCAAGACATGCGAGATTCGACACTTTTAAACGGAGTTATAGCTTTACGGTTAGTTCGCGGTGAGTTGGGGTGTACCCATTTTTGATATTAAAAATGTTAAAAATGTTTATTTAAAAAATAAAAATTTATTTCTAATATTTTTCAAGTTTTTTATTTTATAAAATTACCTAGAAAATTTAAATAATTTAAAATTAATTTTGCTAATTTAGGCTTAAAATTGTTTTTGTTAGATTAAACTTAATTTTTATTTAAACTTCCAGATTAAGCTCGAACTTTAATTTGGTGACTTGAGCTTGAACTTACTTATGATAATTAATGTTTCTAAATCAAGTTTGATCTCAAGTTTAATAGTTTTTACTTAAGTTTATAGTTTAAACTTGAACTTAAGTTTTATATAAATATATTGTGGCGAGATGTTTTTTTTGAATGGCGTAGTTAATAGAGTGCGGCACGGGAAGGGATCCCGACGGGATCCCGTCCCGAAATCCCGGGTTTTTTGCTTCAAACGGGATTTCCGGGATTTCGGGATTTACGGGATTAATCCCGCGGGATCCCATTCCGTTCGAAGTTTTGAAACCCAATCCCGTTACGGGATCCCGGGAATTTTTTCGGAATTTACGGGATTTATTATTCATACCTTTTTAGGAAAAAATATTAGAAATTTCGCCCCGATGAGCTAAATATTTGAATTTTTCGCCCAATCTGTGATAAAAAATTTCAAAAATTTCGCCTGCGGCGCTGAAAAAAGTGAATTTTCCTCGTCTGCGGCGCTATACAATTTCAAATTTTCGCCTGCGGCGCTATAAGAAGATTTAGAGAAATCTGGCCCATAAAAGATAGTTGCCCAAAACCCGTCACCCAAAACCACCAACAATGATGAAAAATTGAATTTTCCACGCCCGAGGCGCTCTAATTTTTCAAAATTTTCGCCTGCGGCGCTAATAAGAATTTTTGGAGACTAAGGCTCCGTATTTTTCAAAAGATTTCGCCTGCGGCGCTAAAATTTCCTGTCTTGGACAGCTCTAGTACAGCTCTTTGATAAAAAGTCTTGTACACTCTGGATATTAGCATTTACAACGCTAAAATTCAATTTTTTTGTCTTAGGCGGCTGAAATTTTCAAAATTTGGAAAATCCCGAAATCCCGACGGGATCCCGGACAAAAATTTTCCGGGATTGGCGGGATTACGGGATTTACGGGATTAATCCCGCGGGATCCCATCCCGTTCGAAATTTTGAAAACAAATCCCGTTACGGGATCCCGGAAATTGATTTTACCGCACTCTAGTAGTTAAGTCTTTTAAAAATTCCTAAATTTTATAAACGTTCATTGTTCTTTCTTCCTAAAAGGTGTTTTTATGGATTAATCAAAAATTTAAACAAAAGAGACCATTTATCAAACTATAAAAAAGCAAAATTTGCTGATAAAAGAATTTTAAAGAAAAGTTAAGATTCTTCATAAAAATTCTTCAATTTGTCTTGGAGAAGTAACCAACATTTCTGAACATTTTGGACATTTTTCCAGGACAACTAAAACTATTTATAATAAAAATAATGAGGAGAATCATTGTCTTTTTATTTTATATTTTATTAATTTTGATAAGCTAAATTTTTGTTTTAAGCATTTAAAAAAAGGTAGAGGAGAGTTTAATCAGTATTTGAACAAAAAACACAAAAAACACAATAATTAACACAATAGAAAAGAAAATGTTAAGAAAGGAAGCATTTTAGATTTAATAATCACTTAAAAATATTTAAATGTGAAATTAATAATCATTTGTGAATCATTCTTTAATAATAGCAAGAAAAATGATTATAAATACATTAAGGTTGTTTTAGTTAAAAAATGGTTTTTTATATTGTAGCATATTAAGTTTCAAGTTTTGATAGAATATATATAAGCTTGATCTTAATTTTAATAAAATAAACTTAAGTTTCATATAGACATAAAATTAAGTTTGTAAACTTGAAATTAAGGTTGCTAGCTTGAAACTTAATTTTGATAAGATGAACTTAAGTTTGTTTTATTTAAACTTGGATAAATAAAACTTAAAAATAAATTAAACTTAAGATTTGTAATTTAACTTAAGATTGTAAAATTTAATTTCAAGTTTGTAAAAATTTAATTTCCAGCAACAGATGTCTTATTTAACTATAATTATTACTTTTATTTTTATTATTTTTGTTTCTGCTTCATTTGCAGTTGGAGGAGGTGGAGATATTAATATTTCTTCAGATATAATTTCGTTTCAAGTAAAAATTAAAGAATTAATATTATTAATTTATTAAATCATTATTTTGAAGAATTCCACTTTATGGTCATTGATTGTTGGTGCAATTCTTGCCTTTGTCCTTGGATTTGGAATGGGGGCTAATGACGGTAATTTTGTAGAAAATTAAACTTAATAAAGCCCTTTTTATTTTTACAGTATCCAATGCCTTTGGAACTTCTGTCGGTTCTAAAGTTCTCACTCTTAAACAGGCATATATATTAGCGAGTATATTCGAAACTCTTGGTGCTATTTTTGTTGGTTATAATGTAACTGATACAATGAGAAAAAGTGTTGTTGTATTGTCTGAATACGAAAATAATCCAAAAGCTCTTTTATTTGGACAAATAGCAATATTAGGAGGTTGTTCTGGGTGGTTAATGATTGCTACTTTTGCTGAATTACCTGTTTCTACAACACATAGGTAAATGAGAAAATTATTTTTTTAGATGTTAGAGGTTTAGGTTTGTTAGGTTTGTGTCTTTTAATTGTATTCCGAAAAGGAGAGAAAATATCTCATTTAAAGATGATAGACTTAAGTTTACAACTTTTATTAATTTTAAGTTCAAACTTAAAAAGTTAAGATTAAACTTGAATTTATTTAAAAACCTAAGAAACTTGAATTTATTTGAGAACTTAAGATTAAACTTGAACTTAAGTTTGTAAACTTAGGTTTGAACTAGAAATTAATTTTCAAGCTTAAGCTTGAAAAAGTTTTATTTTGAGGGAACTTACACAATAAATAATTTCCTCAATTTATTAATTTTTTCTAGTGTTGTTGGAGCAACAATTGGTTTTTCTTTTATGATGAAAGGAATGTCAAGTATTCAGTGGTGGGAAGTTGGAAAAATTGGTTAGAAAAATTATTTAAAAATTATACATATTTTAATTTTCCCAATTAAAGCACTTTCTTGGTTTACTTCTCCTCTTCTTTCTGGATTTATTTCTAGTATATTGTATTTAGCTGTGGATATAAGTGTTTTGAGGAGGAAAGAACCTCTAGAAGCAGGTCAGTGAATTTTAGAAAAATACCAAGTTTTTAAAGTTTTAAGTTCAAGCTTGGAATAATTTAAGTTTGAACTTCGAACTTGAAGCAAACTTTATTTTATTATTTTATAATGTTGCTTCAAGTTCGCAAACTTAAGTTTTGCCATTTTTTTAAGTTTTGTTTCAACTTTAAGTCATGTCTATTAATTTTGATTAATTAATTCAAAGGTCTTCGTGTATTACCAATTTTCTATTTCTTTTGTATTGCTTTCAATACTTTTACTGTCAGTTATCAAGGCTCAAAAATTCTTGGTTTAGAAAGTATTCCTCTTTGGTTAGCTATTATTATTAGTTTATTAGCTGCAATATTGGCAGCTCTAGCTGTACATTTTATTTTAAAGCCAAGACTGAGTAGTTGGATACATAGTGGGTTTTTCTTTGTGATTTTTAAGTTTAAGCTTAAAAATAAACTTAATTTAAGTTCAAACTTGAAAATAAACTTGATTTTAAGTTCAAACTTGGAAATAAACTCGATTTTAAGTTCAAACTTGGAAATAAACTTGATTTTAAGTTCAGACTTGGAAATAAACTTGATTTTAAGTTCAAACTTGGAAATAAACTTGATTTTAAGTTCAGACTTGAAAATAAACTTAATTTAAGTTCAGACTTGAAAATAAACTTGATTTTAAGTTCAAACTTGGAAATAAACTCGATTTTAAGTTCAAACTTGGAAATAAACTCGATTTTAAGTTCAAACTTGGAAATAAACTTGATTTTAAGTTCAGACTTGGAAATAAACTTGATTTTAAGTTCAAACTTGGAAATAAACCTGATTTTAAGTTCAGACTTGAAAATAAACTTAATTTAAGTTCAGACTTGAAAATAAACTTGATTTTAAGTTCAGACTTGAAAATAAACTTAATTTAAGTTCAGACTTGAAAATAAACTTGATTTTAAGTTTAAACTTGAAAATATTTTGATTTTAAGTTCAAACTTGGAAATAAACTCGATTTTAAGTTCAAACTTGGAAATAAACTTGATTTTAAGTTCAGACTTGAAAATAAACTTAATTTAAGTTCAGACTTGAAAATAAACTTGATTTTAAGTTTAAACTTGAAAATATTTTGATTTTAAGTTCAAACTTGAAAATAAGCTTCATTTTAAGTTTAAACTTGAAAACAAACTTTATTCTGAAATTACAAACTTGAAATAAGTTTTAACTAATTTGGATGATTAGAAAATTAAACTTGAAGCCAATTTTAGCTTCAAACTATTAAATTTCTTTAAAATAGGAAAGCATACAATTGCTGTTGTTCGAGATGTTGTTCAGAGGAATGGTTCAATTCTTAGCCATCCCCAATTAGCCTTTAATAAAAGATTGGAATTTGATGGAAAAATAAGAACTCATTTAGATGGATCTTTTTTAATTGAAAGTAATTAAATTAATCGACTTATTGAAATATCTTTTTAATTATATTTTTTCAGATACCCACAGTTTACCAGGAGATAATTATATAACAATACCATTAGGAAATGATAAAAAGAATGGAAAACAAATTTGTAGAAGTATTTCTGAATTACCTGAAAAATATGGAGGAAATTTAGTTAATGAAAATAATAAAATAAGGAGAAGTAGAAATAGAGGAATAAGTGAAGCTGAAAGTGTTTTGAGTGTTACAAATTATGTTTCTCAACAATTAGAATTGTGTAAGTCAAACTTGAAACATTTTAAAATTTTTAAAATTAAAAAATTGAAGCAAACTTAATTTATTAAAAATTAAACTTGAAGCAAATTAGTTTTAAGTTTAGTCTGAGATTACAAACTTGAAAAGTTTATTAATAGTAAGTTACAAACTTATAACAAATTCTTTCATAAATTAAACTACATTTAAGTTCAAACTTAAACTTTCTTTAAATTGTTAACTTAAAATTAATTGTTAATTCTCCTTATTTTGTAGCACCTCGTGGCTTTTTCCACTGGCTCCTTCCTGCACATGACAGAAAAGAGGATCCAAAAACTCTTCAGCTTTTTAGCTCCATTCAAGTATTTACAGCATGTTTTGCTGGATTTGCGCATGGTTCTAATGATGTTAGTAATGCAATAGCCCCCCTCACTGCCATGATAGCTATCTACAGGGAAATGAGTGTCCAACAAGAAGAACCTACTCCTATTTATGTTTTACTTTATGGAGTGTTTGCAATGTGTGTTGGACTTTGTGTATTGGGTCATAAAGTGATTAAAACTGTTGGACAAAGAATGTCCTCAATACACGCTGCTAGTGGTTTTACAATTGAATTTGGAGCGGCCGTGACAGCTTTATTGGCTAGTAAAGCTGGACTGCCTATTTCTACAACTCATTGTTTAGTTAGTTAATTATTAATAGAAATTGAATAAAATTTAAATGAAGATTAAACTTAAAAACTTAAGTTTTGAGTTTAAACTTATAAATTCAAGTTTTAATTAAAAAATCAAGTTTTAAGCACAAACTTAGAAATTCAAGTTGCCTTAAAAAGAAAGTTTAAACTTTAAAGTCAAGTTTTATCTTAAAAATCAAGTTTTAAGCACAAACTTAGAAATTCAAGTTGCCTTAAAAAGACTTTAAAGTCAAGTTTTATCTTAAAAATCAAGTTTTAAGCACAAACTTAGAAATTTAAGTTTAAACTTAGAAACTCAACTTTAATTTCTTCTGTTAAGGTTGGTAGTGTAGTAAGCGTTGGTTGCATTAAATCAGGTGAAGGAATTAAGTGGTCAATTTTTCGGAATGTTGTATTCTCCTGGTTAGTTACTCTACCTGTTGCTGCAATTATAGCTGCAGGTAATTCATAAAACAAATATATAAATTATTTAATTTTAATATTAAGGTATTATGCTGATTTTGAAGATTTTTGCTTTGTAAGCAAAATTATTTATAAACCAAGAATAAAAAATTTAATTTATTTTTGTTTTTTTTTTCTGTCAGATCTCCTTTCCTCTATCCATTTTCTAAAATTTTTATATGTTTTATTTTTTAAATTCATTTTTTTCTGTATAAAAAATTTTTCAATAAAAATATTTTTTATATGAGAAAGACCTTCAAAAGAAAGTAAAGCACGTATATAATCGATGGATAGATTGTGGCGATATGTAAATAGTATAAGAATAATGGAGGTAGCACGGAAATGCTGCTGTCGATTTTTTATTCTTCCATCCAACATCAGTTTTTATTACCGGAAATGCTTTAAAGAAAGTTCAAAGCTCCGAATAAAACATTTAAAGTTTAAGCTTTAAAAATAATAATTCAAGTTTGAACTTAATAATAATAAGTTTTTCAAGTTCGAACTTAACTTTATAAGTTTAAACTTAATAAATTCCAAGTTTAAACTTAAAAACAACACATTTCCAAGCTTGAACTTGAAAAATAAAACTTGCTTAATTTTTGAATTAAGAATATAAAACTTGCTTCAACTTTGAATTTAATAATTAAATCTGCTTCAACTAGTTAAAAACTTGCTTCAACTTATTTTTAAAAATATTCTGTTGCTTCAATTATATTTGAAACAAATTTCAATGTTGATCTTCTAAAAATTTTACCCAATATAATATTAATTAAAAAATGTTGCAGCAACAACACCACCATCAACCAGGGGCAGATATGTTTCTTCTTTTCTACATTAAACGACGGATCGAAAAAGATTCTTCTTTAGAATGGTTTGAAGCTCCTTATTGTGCAGAAGATGAACCCCCACAAGAGTGGCTGCTTCTAGAAAAAGCAGCGCTTATTTTTGAGCATGATAATCGAAAAGAGATTGAAGAAACGATGATTGATAGACTTGTGCCTATGGGGAAACTTAACTTTAGAAGCTTCAGAATGGTTTTAAAAAAATTTATTCAACAAAAATCCTTAAAAATCATTTTAAGATTGTTCGCCATTATTTAGACTTGTTAAGCCAAAGAATGGAAAAATCCATTGCCTTGTTAGCTTTGATAGCATTTACAGGTTTATATGCTAGACGATTAGCAGAATTAGATGCTGCACAATGTGAAGTGACTGAAGAGGATGAAGAAAATTCTAACAGAGATTATAGACGTGAAATCTATCAAGTTTCAATTTATGGTTCTGGAATTTTGCTATCAACGATTGAGGGTTCTTGGGTAATTTTTTTATAAATAGAGAAGAGCTTAAACTTGAAACTTAAGCTTGAACTTGATAATTTAAAACTTGCTTCAAGTTTTAAATTAAAATTTGAAGCTTCAAGTTTTATCAATTTTCCCAAAACTTGCTTCAAGTTTAATTCTCCCCACTTAAACCTTTCTTGAAACTTGTTTCAATTTCATTTTTTAAAACTTAAAACTTGCTTCAAGTTTATTTCCCTCAAAACTTATTTTTAATGTTTTTATTTCAACTAAAACATTGCTTCAAGTTTTAAAATTATTTTTATTTTAGGAGAGTTTCTGTTCTGACATTTCCAAGGTTGTTAATCAAATTATTTTACAAAAACAACAATCACTTGCGTTGACAAATAACAGAATTTATGGGCTTGCTGCAGTTTGTGGGGTTGGCGCTATTGTTGCCTCATGTCTTTTGATTCGTCGATTAAATTTTTAAATGATATAAATTCTTTTGGTTAATGGTTATTTTACTCAATTACTCAATTTTTTGAAATTTTCTCTTAAATTTTAATCCAAAAAATCTCAAATATGTACAAATTTATTTAAAATAAACTAAAATTATTTAACGTGGATATACTTTTTCATAAATTATATGTGTATGTAAAAGCATTCGATGAGTAAGTGTTGACATATGTAGCCGTGATTCTAAGTGACTTTCGTTGAGGAGAATCCATTCACGAACCATCTAGAAGTGAAATTATGAAATTTAATTATAAATAAAATTTCTATCCTTTTCTTCTCCCTTCAAATATTTTATAATTTCTTATTTTACACCTCGAATTTATCAAAAAATGAATAAAACTCATAAACTTAATTAATTTGACTAGGTGAAGTGAAATTTATATTTTTCAATTTTGTTTTATTGATATTTACCAATTTGACATTCTTCCTTGTAAATATTTCAAAATATCTACTAACGTTAAAATTTACTTATATTTTAATTTAATTGTTTCAAAATTTTCTTTTGGATTTTAAAGAGTTTTTTAAATTTTTAGAATTTTAAAAATTATTTTAAACAATGACAACAGTCTCGCGTGCAGAATATTTAAAAAAATATACAACAAATGTTTCAGAAAAACCAAAAAAGAGCAAATCAAAAACTAAGAAAACAACAAACTCTAATGTTGGAATGCGCTTACTTGATGAAGATACTTTTATTCAAAGCAAACCTGGGACTAGTAGAAATAGATCAGATGAAGAATTTGATGAGGAAGATGAAGAAATGGATGATGTTGAAAGAGCAATTCGTTTATTAAATAAAAAAGCAGAACAGACACGTAAAAATAAAAAAGAAGTTGAACCACCAGTTTTTAAAAGTGATGGATTTGTTGTTATACAAGGTTTTAGATTTTTAAAATAAAGATAGAATAAAGTAAATTTTTAATTTTTAAGGTCCACCTGATGACCCAAACCAAGAAAAGTCAAACTCTGCTAATGCTATGAAAAAAGAAATTAAAGAAGAAATTGATGAAGATTATAAAGAAGAACCTTCAAAAAAGCGAAGAAAAATGGATGATGGACGCAAAGCTGGCCTTTTGAGTAAAGAAGTTGCAAAAGAAGAAATTCATAAAATGCGTGAACGGGATCAAAAGGTTAGTAAAATTTTTGATTTTTTAATTATTTTCAATTTTTTGTGATTTTCTTTGGCTCAGTGGTTGTGTTTTTAGGTTTTGAGGGTGAATTGTGAGGTTCGACTCCATCCCGGGTTACCTTTTCTTTTTGGGTTTTCTTTTAATATTTTAATAAATTTCTTTCATTTTTCTTTAAAAATAAACAAAAATAAATTTTTAAGGAAAAATCCCAAGTAGACGAACAGGGCCGAGACGCAGAAACACGCAAACGAGTAACCGGTTTTGACAGAGGAAGAAGAGGTCGAAGGGAAGAAGAAAATGTTGAAGAAAAGAAAGCTAGAGAAGCCCGTGAAGCAGCAAAACAAGCAGAAATGGAGAAAAAATATTCTTTATGGAATAAAGGAATTGCTCAAATAAAAGAAAGAGAAGAAAAATTGGATGAAATGGAACAAATTTTGGGTGAAGGATTTACAAGGCATGCAGATGATGAAGCTTTAAATGAACATTTGAAGACACAATTGCATTCAGAAGATCCTATGGCAGAATATTTTCGTGTTAAAAATCATAAAGTACAAATGAGGACAGGAATAGGTTAGTTTTTTTGGATTTTGTTTTTAAAAATTGGGTTGGTTCTGGCCTTAGTTAAGGAAAGGAAAATTTTCTTGGGTACCGTTTATTGGGAATACCTTTCGGTACTACTTTCGTTTCCCCCCCATATGCCCTTGGGCAAGTTTTCTTCATTGGGTGTGATAACAACAAATGATAGCTCATACGACGCAGCTCGTCGAGCTGAGTTGAATGATATTAGTTTCAGAAAAATCGGACCAATTTTGAAGAAGTTATGATCAATTAAATGGACCAATCAACTGTGGGGGTATTGATCAAATTATGATTTTTCGCTCGTTAGGCAATATTTTTGAATTTATTGAAATATGTAACGCGTCATAACTTATATACGCATCAGTATAGAAAGTATATGAATAGGCCTTTGAATTTAACCCAGACCAACTGTCATTAGGTCCGAATTCAATAAGCCAACTTCGGTCGGTCTTAACTTGGTCCAATCACATCCGACCTTTCTGGGACTAACATCATTCGACTCAGCTCGATGAGACGCGTCGAATGATATATCATTTGTGAATTTTGACCCGTTTGTAACCAAATTTTGGACCATGGGGGGGGGGGGGGAACGAAAGTGGTACCTACCTACCTTTCCATTTTTGCTCGCAAGCAAAGTTTTAGACATTTAGTTTGTTAGCTTTTTCTGACACCACATTTTAAGATTTTTTGTCAAATTTCCCCTCATTTTCGTCACCCTTTTTTCTTATTTGATTTCTTTAAGGGGAATTCCTTTCCCATCCCATAACTACGTGTCTGTTGGACTTTTCTTGATATTAAAAATTTTTTTAACTCCCTAGTTTTCCCATTTTTCAGTTTATCCAACATATAAAGGTCAATGTCCACCAAATCGTTATGAAATTAAACCGGGCTATCGTTGGGATGGTGTTGATCGTTCTAATGGATTTGAATCGAAAATATCTTTGGAAAAGAATAAAAAGATGGCACATAAAGAATTAACTTATCGATCTATTGCTGAATGTGAATAATTTGAAAAGGTTTTAATTTTGATTTTCTTTTATATTTAAAAATATTTAAAATAAATTTATTAGACTAGATATTCTTAAAAATTCGAGTTTTTTACAAGTTAGGAGTTTATAAGCTGTTCTTGAATCCTTTAGAGGGGGTAAACAGGAATGTCTTTAAGGGAGCTAGCTCAGGTTGTCTAGCTTCGATAAGTTTTTAGACTTATGGGTAAAATTGTCTTTTGTTTTTCCCCATTTTTATTTCTCTCCAAAATTTCCCCATTTTTGCCTTTTGCATTCCGTATCATGTTCGGGGACTTCATTGGGTCTGAGACACCCGTTCAGTTAAATCTTTAATGCTAATGGCCTATTTAATGGTTGGGGACCTAGTTTATTATTTTTTCAAGGAAATAACCAAGACATTAACAGCCTCAAAAAAAAAATAAATTTTCTGAGTTTATCACCCACCCCATTATTTTATAAATTAATTTTTTAGATTTAACCCTCTTAATAAAAAATTAAAATAAAAAAATCACTTACCCTTCTAACAGGCAAATCTCTAGAAAATTTAATACGCCCAATCCTTTGTAATTCAAAACGTATACTTTTATCTTTTTCTTCACCTTCCTCAATTGTTACAAAACCTTTAAAGATTTTTTAAAAAATTTTAGAAATTTTTTAATTTCTCATTACCATTACTCATAACTGTATTCATTGAAATTAAAGAAGTATTAGTTGATCCAGCAATAAAACCATTTTCGCTGTGTAATTCAGTTAAATTCTGTTCTGAGTTATCCCAAGCAAAGGCACTTTAAAAAAATTTTTTTTAGAAAAATTTTTTTCTTGAAAATTTCTAGAAATTTTTATTTTTAAGGAATTTTTATAAAATATTTTCCAAAAAAATTTTTTTTTTAATTTTTATTTTAGATTTTTATTTTTTTTATTTTTTCGTTCTCCATAGATGTCAATTTTATACATTTTTTGATGATGTAAAAATTAAGTTAATTTTGTTCTGATTAGCTCATTTTTTCCTTTAAACCCTCACATATTTTTCCACATTTTTTAGAAGTATTTTCATCCATTTCCCTTATTTTATTAATTTTTAATAAATTCAAACCTATAATTTAAAACAGGCATTTTCATTATTGTACCTAAACTAAAATCTAATTCTTCTCCATAAGTAAATTTTGGAATAGTTGGAAAATCAGCCTTTCCTCCAAAATCACTTCTCCAACGGCCAATTAAAAAGGCTAATTTATTTAAAGATGGAGGTGTTTTTCTTAGATCATATTCTTTTTTTTAATTATTTTTTTATTTTTAAAAATTTATTTCTTTACTTTCTTCAATTTCTGGAAATTCTAAAGTATTATTTCCACATATTCGACAAGAAAGTCGACAAAATGGAAGCATTTCCATATCTTCTTCGCATCTCTTTGGTTCGTGAGCGACCCAGAGAGCGCTTAAATTTTAATTTTTAAAAGTGGGATAAGTCAGAGATTTTTTGAAAAATAGGAATTTTTATTTCTTTCCCTCTTCACGTGTCTCAAGATTTGGCTAACTCCTGCATTTTAGCCAGTTTTTTTTCTTAAAGTTTTATTTTTTCTTGTTTTTCCCTATTAGAAGGATAATTAGATGGAAGGCTCTTTAATACTTAGAAGAACGTTTAAATTTAATTTTTGAAAAATGGCAAAAGGCAGAGATAGGAGACAATATAAGGGAGAAAAGATAAATGAGACAATTTCGTTTTCTTTCAGCTTTTTCGTTTTTCTACCTAAAATTTGGTATAGTCTTTATTGTGAAACAAGTTAAAAATCTCTCCTTTCCAATAGAAGATTCTTCAAAAAAAAATTAAAAACCAATTCATATCCTTATCACGACAACGTTGAGGTCTTGGTCTAGGAGTCATTGTTGTTGTTGTGGTGGTTGTAGTTGTGGTAGTTGTTGTTGTAGTGGTGGTTGTTGTGCTTGTAGAAGTTGTTGTAGGTCTAGACCAAGTTCTAGGTTTAACTTCATCACTTGGGGGAATAGTTGCTAAACTTGTTGTACTTTTAGAAAATGCTTTGATTTGATAAATATTTTGTGAGAAGATTATAAGTAAAATAAGTGAAAGTTGTCGAAAATTGTTAGTTGTTTTGGACATTTTTGACCTATTTAGGGGGATTTTATCTTTAAAAATAATTTTTTTAATCAATATATATACAGATTTTCCGATAATTTAGAAAATTATTAATATTCCTTTAACCCTAATAATCATGTATACTTTTAATCATCTCCCAAAAAGGCGGGGTTCTGATTGATAAATTATATGGAAAATCTCCCTCTGGGACCTTTAAAGACAGAAGAAAAGGCTAATCCTTAAGGATCTTCAAATATAAGTTCGTTGTAGAAGGGTGAATATTTTTGTCTCTTATATAGAATTGTATGTTATAAGGGAGAGTAATAGTTAGAGATAAAAGGTGTGTTTTGTCTTTATAGGCAAAATTTTATTTTTAAAGAATTAATTTGGCATTAAAAAACAATAAAAAACAATTAAAAATAAATAAATATAAACAATAAAAAACCCAAAAAGCGAATGATTAAAACCTGATTATTATTATTTAGTCTATAAATATTAAAAGCTTATTTTTTGCATTATGCGAAAGTTGAAAGGGAAAGAAGATAAATAAATAAGAAAAAAGATGATAAAGCAGGAAATAAATAAATTAACTAAAAAAAGGTTAATTTATTTAATTAAAAAAAAAGTTGTATTTATTTATTTACCTTGTATTTTTGGTAAGCGTTTAGGCGTGGTTTACGTATGCGCGTGGTTATATAATTAAGACAAAAGAACACCTAAAATTATGAAATTTTGCATAGATATACTTAAAGGTTTTATCTAACCCCTATAAAAATTTGAGAATTTTAGATTAATTATTTCTGAAATTATGTTATAAAATGTAAGAGTAACTCTTGAAGATGTCGATTTTTTCGTTTTTTAATATTAACTTTAAAAATATTTTATCGAAAATTTTAAAAATTTCAGAGGAGGTAGTTAACGATGTTGGGAATATTTATACAAAATTTTAACTTTTTAAATTTTCATCATTTGGAGATTGCGACCAAGCCGTCCCTTTGCCTTTAAATCACCCATTTAATAAATTTCAAATAATTTCCTTCACTAAAATTTATTTTTCTAAGCATAGCGGTAATGAAGAAAATTGTTTAAAAATAAAAAAAATTTATTTTTAAAAATTCTTTTCCATAGTTCATTTTATTTGTCTTCTTCACGTTCGCTATTTTGATTAAACTCCCAATAGCCGGAAGAATTTAATGAACTGAAAAATAAAATATTATTTTATTAATTATTTACCTCATAAAAATTATTTTAATTCATTTTAAACCAAATTTAAACAAAACCTCTATATAACGTACAGTCGCTTATATTGGAGCACGTAAAATAGAGGTCAAAAATTTTTTCAAATTTTTCTCTTACCTTTCCTTCTCTTCTCCTTCCAAATAAGCCACAAAACCATTAGAATTTTTAATCCATCTATGAACCATTTTGGCATTTAGACACCCTCCATTATGTAAAATTTTAGGTATTGGATTCTTTAAAATTAAAGAATTTAACCAAAAAGCTAAATCTTGTAATTCTGTTGGTAAACGAGAAATTGGAATTACTCTATAATTAAAAAATAATTTTAAATTAATTAATTTTATTTTTTACACAAAATTAGCATCAATCCCAACAACATATCTTTTACGAGGAAATAAGGCTGTACAAGCATGAAAATACCTTTAAAATAAAATAATCAGAATTAAATTTTAATTTTAAATTATTGTATTTTTGTAATAAAATAAATTAAATTATTGTATTTCAGGTTTATTTAAAAAAACTAAATATTCCGCCTGAAAATCAGAATTATTTTCAGAATAGAAAAATAAGTTGGAAAAGAAAGTTGAAAAGAAGAATAATTATTTTTGTGGTGTAGTTGGAAAGTTCTTTTTTAACAGTAATTATAGGGTGGAGGTTCGAATCCCACTGGTGGAAAATAATTTTTATTTTTAACAATAATCGTTATAAAATAATATTTTTATTTTTTAAACATATTTTAGGATGTTCCTCATTTTTTAGAATGAGAAAATACCAAAATTTAATTAATTAAATAAACATACACATCAATAACCCATTCAACATGTGGAGAGTTAGCAGCAGATGATAAATGATTTTTAGCTATTCCTTTAGTTTTTTGTATAAAATTTTGTCCGTATTGGTCTTTAATATATTGAGATGATTTATTAAATGATTTTTCCATTTCAGAAGGAATATGGTCTGGATTAGTTATTGGAGTACGGAAATAGCCTGGTTCAACTACTGCTACTTTAACACCGAAAGGGGATAATTCACGACTGAAAATTTTTTTAAAAATTAATCCGACTAATTCTAACCGTATTGTATCACAATATCCTTCCATTGCAAATTTGGATACTGTGTAGGGGCCATAATAAGGAAATGCAAGTCTTCCACAAATACTAGAGCAAAAGATTATGCGGCCTCTTTAAATTAATTTTTAAATGTTATAAAGATTATATTAGACTGATTTCTGCTATTTTTATCTTAAAAATTAAATGGATTAATTTTCTTTTCGAAAAATTGATATATTCTTGTGTCTCTCACTCCTAAGGTACGATGCTTCGGATGCTTACGTTATAGTTAAATGGTTACCAAAAATTCTGAAATTTTTAGGGATGTTAGCCAACACTATCAGGAGTACCTCTGAAAAATTTCACGATTTTAAGTTATCTTTAGGCTATTTTATAGACTTTCTCCTAAACGAGGTTCACCTCTATGATAGTCTCTTATATACCAATAAAAATCATTTAAAAATTTTTAAAAACTCAGAATTTCCATAAAAATTAACCAACTTTGCCAATTTAATATGTTCTTTAAATAATTTAGTTATTTGTATAAGCCCTAATAAATTAACACGCAAAACATGTTCATAATCTTCCATAGCTAACCAATCATCTGCCCCAGCCCTTATAATTCCAGCATTATTTATTAAAGCATGTATTCCTGTTCCAGGAGGTAATTGATTTATTACTTGACGAAAAAATCTTTCAATAGATTCTGTAGAAGATAAATCTAGTGAATGGGCATGGACAAAACCAGAAAGGTGGGAAGTTGCTTGAACTACTTTTTGAACACCCTTTAAATTAAATAAATTTAAAAATCAGAATAAAAATGAGAATAATTAAAAAAATACGAACATTCGGGGAATTACAAGCAGCAAATACAGTCATTCCTTTTGAGGCACATTTAATTACAAATTGATGGCCAAAACCTGTTGTAGCTCCTATCACTACTACAGCCTTTAAATTAATTATTTCAACAATCAAAATATCGTTAAAAAATATGAACTAGAGAACGGGCATGTTAAACTTGGATTTTTTTCAAAATTTAGTTTTACTTTACTTAAGTTCCAATCTTTATCTCTAGGGATGCCTCGAGGGCATAAAGCAGATTTCGGTCTAAGCGGGGACTGAGGTAAAAAGAAAACTTAATAAGATAGGAAATCTGAGAGAAAAGGGATAGTCATTTAATATGTACAATTGACACCTCTTTAAATCTACGGATATAACGTCACAACTGATAAAACGTCATCTTCATCCTAGAACCCTTAAAACGACGTTATAGTGAATTTAGACTTAAACTAATTTATTTTTTTTTTAAAAATTATTTTTTAAATAAATAAATATTTATTATTTTACCTTTCCTTGTAAATCCATTGGAAAAAGCTTCAAAAATAATTTAAATTAAAATAATTAATTAAAAATATTAAATTTAATTTACCCATTCAATTAATTGTTTAATTAATTCAAAAATTAAATAAAATCCAAAAAGTAGAACAAAAAACCAGAAAAACATTTTTTAAATGAAATAAATCAAAAATAAATTTAAAAATAATTTTTAAGAGGTATTTTTTATTAAAATTATTTTTACAGTCCTTTTTTTGATTTAAATTTTTTTTTAATTTTTTAAAAAGTAATTTTTAAGTAGTACTACTCTTAATTTTATTAAAAAATATATTTTCTTTTATAGTACATTTAAATTAAAAAAATTAAATAAAATTTCAAAGTGTTTTTTATTAATGTTTTGGTTTTTAATGGTTTAATTCTTTAAAAAATAAAAATATTTTTAAAAGTAACTTTTTGGACATTTAACCGAAACGACAATTCACCGAAAACGAGAACGGAAGCTCAAAAGTTAGTCCGAAAGTTAGGTTTAAGTATTAGTGAAGAATATGCTAAAAGGTACTATAATTTAGAGTGTGGGATATGTCAGAAATAATATGGGACATAAGGCATCTGGGACAGAAGACATCTTTAATTTTTTTTTGAAAGTCATGGGGCAGTACTTAGATAATTAAATAAATTATCCTGATAATTAAAAAGAAGGTTAACAATTTAACATTTTTTTTATTTTTAAAAAAAAATATTATCAAAAAATTAAAATTAAAATAAAAAAAGATTATGAAAATAAATATATCTAAAATAATTTAAACAATTTCTTAATTATTTACTTAAATAATTTTAAAAAAAATTAATTATTTAATCAGACAAATTTAAAAAATAAGCCGATTATGTTAATGTTGCACTATAATTTTTGATAAAAAATATTTAAAAATAATTTAAAAAATTAAAAATTATTAAATTAAAATATTCTTCTTTTTTTTCGTCAGAAGTTTTGATTTCTGAAAATTATTTTTTTTAAAATTTAATTCTTTAAATTTAATTTAATTATAATATAAATTTATTTTTCATTTTAATACAAAATAATTTAATTAATTTTTTATTTTAATTTTTGAATAAATGTTTTTTTTAATTTTATTTAGGTAAATCCTTTAATAAAAAATCCTTTATGAATAGGCCACAATTGCTTTGTTACCATAGAAACACATTCAACAAAATTCTCTTTTTATTTTATTTTTATTTTTCGTGTTCAATAGACGATAAATAAATTCTAAAAAAGCCATAAAATTACCTTAAAAATTATTTAATTTCCTTGAAAAATATGGAGGATTTAATTAAAAATAAAGAAAATGAAGAATTTAATATTGAAGAAGAAGAAGACAATTCTTCTTCTTTTGAAGAAAAATATGTATTAATTGATGATTTACCTGATTGGCAATTAATTGGTTTATTTATTTATTTAATTAATTTAAAATCTATTTTAGATGAAATAAGTATTAAATTATTAGAACAAGGCATTGGAATATTCGAAACATTACAACAAGCACTTCCCTCTGTTGTATTAGCACAAATTAATAAAATAATTTTAGGTAATTTTTAAAGTACTGTATATTTTTTAAATAAATGGTCAATAGGGTTAAATGTGACAAAACGTCAAAGAGACAAAAAATTGACATTTTGCCACTTGGACGTTTTGTCACGTGATATTTTGTCATAATTCCAAAATTAACATTGTGACACAAAAAGAAATAATTGACATTTCGTCACTTGACCATTTGTCAAATTTTCCCCTTATTGACATTTTGTCAAAATGGCGTTTTGAGATTTTTGCCCTTAATGACGATTTATTTAAAAATTCTAAAATTTATTAAATACTGTAATTTTAGACGAAGAAACTACAAAAAATGAAAAAGAAAATATACAAAATAATGTCTGTACTTCTTCACAAATATTAAAACTATTTCGTCTTTCCCAATTTCAAATAGAATATTTATTAAAAAGTCAGCAAGAATTAGTTGAAAAATTAGAAAAAATTGAAAAATTAGCAAAACGTTATAAAAAAGAAAATAAAATAATTAAAGAACAATTTTATTATGGACCAATTGAAAAGAATAATGATAAAAATGAGAAGAATGAAGAAGACAAGAATAAAAAGAAGAAAAATTTTGAAGAATGTAAACATTGGAAAAGAGAATTATTTAGGGTAAATTAATAAAATTTAATTAAAAAATTTGTAAATTTTCTGGGGATTTATCAGAGACACAATTATAACCTCCTCCCTTCCTAAGAAAAGGAGAGGTTTTAAAAATAGCCCTCTTCCTTAACTATCCTTTAAAAACAAATTCCTCTATTTTGTAGAATTTTCGAGATCATGCTGAAACGGATCTCTGAATTATCCCAACCTGGAGAGACAGCTTTTCTTGAAGAGATAACTGAGAGATTTTGAAATATATGGAAATGGGATATATTAGAGATTATCATTAAATCCCTTAATATTTGTCCAAATTTATTTTTGACCCACCCCTAAAGAGACAGCCTTTCTAGAGGGATAACTGAGAGATTTTGAAATATATGGGAATGTGGGATATGTTAGAGATTATTATCAAATCCCTTAATATTTTTTTCATCTATAGTGTAATGAATGTAATAAATTATTTCTTCATTCAAATTTTTTATTTGAACATATTCAACGTAAACATAACAACAATTTAGATAATTATATTAATTTAAATAATTTAAAACCAAATAGTAAAGCTATTAAAATTCTTGGAATGGAAAATAATGATTAAATAATATAAAAATAAAAAGACAAAGAAGAGGACATTCACAAAGGTAAGGAAATTTTTTATTTTTAAAAATTTTCAAAAAATATTTTGGGATGAAATGTCCATAAATTAGAGTGGACTTTATTTGTTCCTCTTCAATATCTTTAACCCCCAACTTATCCCACCTATAGAGACAGCCTTTCTAGATGGGATAACTGAGAGGTTTTGATATATGGGGAAATGTGGGATATGTTAGAAATTAATTATTGAGAATAAAACATACTGGGATAAGTCAGAGATTGGTATATGAGTCAAAGCTCTCACTTATCCCACTCCATTAGAAGAACCCTGAGCAGGGATAACTAAGAGATGAGGATAGATAGAAGTGAGATAGGAGAGAAAATTGTGGGACAAATCACAGATTCAATTACATAGAAGAGGGATAAGATAGAGAGTTGATTAAAAATAAAATTTTAAAATTAAACAGATCATGGAGAACTTCACAAAGAAAAACTAATGAAAAACAATCCAATAAAAATCAATTAATAATAAATCCACAACAACAAACATCTTCATTTTATTATTATCCAAGTAGTGGAAGAGCATCTTCTGTTAGTGAAGAAATTATTGAAAAAAAGAAAAATTTAGAAGAAAGTAGTAGAACAATAATAATTAGTGGAAATGATGAAGAATATATTGAATAAAATTAAATAAAATTAAAAAAATTTTTGTTCTTTTTACAATAAAATCTTCCACTGGCTTCATGAAGAATCAAAAGAACTAATTTTTCATTAAAATATTTTACTTAAATTAAAAATATTTCTCTCTCACTTATTCCACCTCTGGGGGCTTTCCAAGTTGGATTGAATGAGAAATTGGAATAAGTTAGAATGTGGGATAACTCAGAGATTTTATAGAAAGAGATGGAAACAGTCGGAATATTTAGAGGAGAATAAGTCAGAAAGAGGATTAAATGAGTGTTCTAGAATTTTATTATTTTTTTAATTAAAGTACCCAAAAATTGCTGGTTCTCTCCCCTTATTTTTGTGCTAACAATTTTCTTGTAAATAAAAAATAAAAAAAGGAACAGGTTTTCTTTTGCTACACTTTTATTTAATTTGTTAACGATTATTTTTCTTTTTTTTTCTTAAACAATTTTCCCAAAAAAATAATTTTTAAAAAATGTATGAAAATAAATTAGAAATTATTTTTAATTATTTTTGGATATTTTATGGTGAAATATATCAGGTTAATTAATTGATTTTTTTTTTAATTTTTAAAAAATAAAATTTAATTTAAATAGCTTTGGGCAGCATTAATGTTTACACATATTTTTTATGTTTTATTAAAAGAATTATTGTGGGAGGCAATTTTTGATTGAATTAATTGAAATTAATTGGAGGAATTAATAGGAGGAATCTCCATCGCCATCACCACCAAAAGGGCAACTCTGTCACCTTTCGATGCAAACATCCTCCTGTTCAAACGGAAAGGCTAATATTTTTTTTTTCAACATTACTAGCCCGCTATGGACTCACGCAATTATTTGTTTCTCGTCACCTCTGTTGGACGGGGCACCGAGAAGTGCTGCCTCCTTTTGTGGTGATGGCGATTGAGACAGACACCGTCTTCGCTGATTTCTTTTTTTCAGTTTATATATTTTTTTAATAAAAATATTAATTCAAAAATTATCTAATAAACCAATGAATTGGACTAATTGAATGAAAAAGAATTTAAAAAATATTTTTCTTAATCAAAAAAATAATTTATATTTTTAAACATTCCGTTAACAAAAAAATTTTTCGAAAAAACAAATTTATATTAATTAATTGGTCGAATTTTTATTTTACCTCCTCCAATAGCTGATTTTTCTGCATTGATAGCCTTCCTTTGTTCTCTAAAAGCCAATTTATTTGCTTTCTTTTCCTGACGGCGTTCACGACGTTCTTCTTTTATTGCCTTAAAATTAAATTTCTTTAATTTTTCTAAAACTCAAAAAAACCTGTTTTCTCATCCTCCTTTCTTCACAAGTTTCTCCTTTAGGTCGAAAAGTACTAGCCATAGAGACACGTGATGAGCGAACACTTCTTAAATCATCTTTGACATCTACTTCCATTTCTGACTGAAAAAATAAAAATTCCAAATCTTCATTAAAAACGAAAAGAATCAACCTCATTTAAGGAATGTTTCGATTTTCTTCCAAGTGACACAGTCTCACGAATTTCAGTTGGTTGATTGAATTGCTAAAGAAATATAAAATAATTTTTATATGATTTCTAAAAAAATTCCAAATTTTGTCGCTATTCAAGAACAAAAGGAGAAAGTATGACAAACAATTTTCTTATAGATCCCAAATGGTTAGGCATCAACAGACAGTCAATCGAGTTACAAAACGAGTTACATTTTAAAGATAAGTCTACTGAAAATCAACCCGACGCCCAAAGCGTTAAAAATGGAATTCTAGTCTCTTATCTTTATTCAAACCTGAATGCCTCCTTTCACATTCCCAAAGTCAACGACGCTCATTCCACAAAATTCGCTTTGTTTGAAAAATATCAAAAGAAATCTAAAATGGCTGTCTTTTAAATTTAAAAAAAATTGTTAAAGTTAAACAAAACTCTTTTTTATTTTTCTGAAAAAGAGAGAAATTTTTTTATCAAATAACAACAAATAAACAACCGAAAATATTTTTTAAATAAAGTCCATTTAAAAATTCATCTTGTGTGGATACATCCCCTTCGCCAGGTGGAAACGAGAACCAAGATAGCCAAAAAGATATTTCTTATCAGGATGAGCACGGATCGCATCCAAAACACCAGCATCCACGGTTTTCTGGTCTGCCTTACGCTGTTCGGTAACCTCATACTTCTAGAAAAATAAATCAGAAGATGCCAAAAAAATCTTTAAAAAACCTGTTTAACACCGTCGGCAAAAATCCCACCCTTTGATTTGTCAGCCAATTTATTGCTCATTCGCTTAAAGTAACCATCATCAAGGTGCTCTGGCACCTCCACTTTGCTAATATCCAATTTTGTTTTTGTAGCTATGACGAAGGCTTGAGAAATACGACGAAGCGGACAAGAATTCAACTTAAGTGGCCCTAAAATTAAAAGATGAACAGGATCGGCTCTCTGGGTCTTAATATCAAATTTAATATTGACAATTAAAAAAATAGCTACTAGTCTATTCGGGCCAGGAAATAATTTAACCAAAAGGATAAGAGCTTGAACCACTAGTAAATGAGATTGAACCAATGGCGGGAATTTTCACTCTAAATACATCTACAAAAGGAAATAAATGTTTCAATAATATATACCAGTAACAAGAAGAAGACCAGAATTATCCATTTGTTTCAAGAAGACAACACGCTTTCCACGGTGACGACCAACCAGAATTATCAAAATAGTCCCAGGAGTAATTGATTTACGTAACGGAACCTTCTTTGTTTTGCGTTTGATGCGTTTATGAAGCTCGGGGACTTGAGGAAGAAGTTTAGGCTTAAAAATAAAAGAAATAAGTTAAAAAGTAATTAAAAGCATACAGGCTTTTGAATAAGAATTTTCCGTTCGCCTCCATTTTTGTCACCTCCAATCTTCTTAACAATGAATTTCTCTTTTGGCTCAACCAACTTTTCTTGCTTCTGATACGGCTTTTTAAGTTTTTCCCAAAGTCCGCGTTTATGATACATTCTAGCCTTTGAAAAACGAAGAACGCCAGGTGCAATTTCGTAATTACGAGGAAGCTTCGGATTTGATTTTGTCGTTGACATTTTTTTAATCACTATGAAAATGATAAATCCTAAAAAGTTAAAACAATAGAAAGAATCAAAACTCGTAAAGAAAAAAAAACAGAATTTGAAACAATTTTCAGAAATTTACATATTCTGTTATAAACCAATTCGTAATATGTAAAAAGAAAAAATGCTTACATATAAAAACATAATACCAAATCGACAAAATGCCAATAAGGGAAAATTTAACCAAAATGTCACGTTCCAATTCTTGAATCTTTTCTTTCTTTTAATTTTCTAATTCCTTTGGGGTTGCTGGTTCTGTTTACTGATTATTGAAATAGAAATCGTCACTTTTATTTAATTTTTAGATTTTTAGATAAAAATGTCAACAGATTTACAACAAACACAACAAACTATAACTCAAGGCAAACAATATCATCCTGTACAATATTGTCTTTTTTATGACTTTTTTAGTTAGTTAATTGATATTATTTTTCTTATTTTAATTTTTTTCTAGCTGTCTTCGCCAAAGGCCAATCAATTATTCAAAATATACAAAATGGATCTGTTCGACTTGAAGGGTTTATGCTTTAATTTTTATTTTTAAGGAAATTTAGTTGGGGTTTGAATAAATGTTTTGGGTTATAGGTCCTTAACGAGACTTTGGGTTCTTCGAACTCATTCTGGACATCTTTCGTTAGATATTTAACGAGCTTTGTAAGTTTCTTTATTTCCATCTTTCCCCTCCGACTTCATGTCCAAGTCATTGAATGTCCAAGCCTAATCAATGCCCTGAATTTTCTATAAAATATTCTCTATTATTATTATCTTTTATAAAACCTTTTTCCCATTTTTAGAGCTCTACTTCTTAGTAAACGTTATAAAGCAGCACTAAAAAGAGCAATAAAAATGTTGGAACAACCTGACACTTTTAATGACTCTTCACAAACCGATGTTCTCCAACTTGGAGAAGAGCTTTGTTCTGTTAATCTTATTTGGTCATTAGTTGAAGCTGTTTCTATTAGACCATCACGTATATTATTTTTTATTATTCACCTCAACTTTATTTTAGATAATCTAATTTCTATTGATTTACTTGAATGGGCACGTGAATGCTTTCCGTCAACCCAATCAGTTGTTCCAAGCTCTCAAGAAGGCCGGCCTCATGAAACAAGTTTTCTTAGCTCAATAATGGAGTCTTTAATGCAGCAAGAGAAACCTGAACTTCACGATTCTTATTGGAATGCTGTAAAAAATTTTCAAAAAAAATTTTAAAATTTCGAAATTTTCAGGTAATTAGACAAGCAATCTGTGCAGATTTTGAAACGGTCGCAACACTTTTACAATTCCATTCAGAATATAAAACTGATGAACATATAAGAAAAATGGTTAAATTTATGAATACTGCAAATGATGCTCTTTTTAAACATGACAGAACAAATTGTGAAGAATTTTTGACTTTAATTAAGGTTTGTGAAGAGATTTATTTTTGTTTCTACTTATTCGGGAATTAAAAGTTAGTAGTCGGTGATTTTTTGTTTAGTTTTTGTTATAGGCATGACGGGTGGGGGGTCGAGGTTCGAACCCCGTTGAGTCCCCAATTTTTTTATTTTTGTTTTTAATCTTCTAGAGCGTTTTATTATTTAATCTAAACATTTTTTTACAACTTTTAGAAAGTCCGTGATTTCACTTCACAAAATCAACACGGCCGTCTTAACGATAATCTAGCTGTTATTTGTTCTTTAGTAATTGGTGACAAAGGAACTTTTAGAAAATATTTTGACATTTTCCGTCCAAGCTGGTTTGAAGTACTTCCTGCTTTTCTTTTGTTTTTCTATCCATCTGTGGATGATGAACAAATGCCTAAAGTTATTGAGGTTTGTTAGAAATACCGTTTTATATTCTTTTGAATTTTACTTTAAAATATTCTATAATCAAAATTATCTTTCACTGCTTCCTGGCTCTAAAAGCAGATTTATCACTTGTTATCCTCTGTCCCAATGTTTTTTCCGTTTCCCAAGGTTCCTGGTTCCCAATTTCCTTGTTCAACAGGAAATATTGGATCAATATCTGGTCTAGTCGTTTATTTTTTTCTCAGACCCTGTCAATTTAATTTATTAAGGTATTTCCTCTCTTTTTCAGCGTTTATTTGAATTACTCGGATTAAGACGATTAGAACTTTCAAAAATTGAACAAACAGTATTGGCCATATTAGAATTAGATGTTATTCGTGCATTAAAAATTATTTGTTCTGCTGGACCTTCACTTTGTTGGTTTGCTGTTCATTTAGTTGATTTACTTCATTTTCATGACCCAACATATTTAAATCCTGAAGCTTCGAATTTTTCTTCTTTTCAAACAAAATTTATTTTTCAAAATGAGGTTTATTTTTTAAATTATTTTAATTTTAGTTCTTTCTCCTCTTACTTCTTTCCTCTTTAAGGAAATTTTTTTATTTGGCTAACAAAACCTACTTCTTAAGGAGGGGAGACTAGGAAATTGCTTTAGTTATACGTCTGATCCTAATTTTAAAAAAATCTGATTTCAAAGCTGTAAAGGAATTCCTATTTCGGATTCCTTTACTGTCCAGAAACATTTCCTGCCCAGAAACATTTCCTATAATTTCGGTTTGTGAGAAATTAACTGGGAAAAATTTTTTTTGAAACTTTATGAATTCAATCTTTTTGGGGTCTACCACTAGTGATTGCAAATGCCTTGATCCTACCACCATTCTTTGGATTTTATATTTATTTTTGTTCCTATGGAGACCGAAAAATCTTTATTATTATTTTAAAAATATTTTTTGGAACTCGCAAAATAATTTTTTTTTAATTTTTAGACAGACAAAGAAATGGAGAATTTAGATTTACGTTCTCGTTTACTTGTAGAATATTCTCAATTACTTTTTCAAAATGACCAATTATGGGAAATTGGAGCAGATTATTTAATTTCTAGTAATTTAAAAAATTGTAATGAAATATTAGAAAAAATAATTGGACAATTTAATTGGTTTGGAAATGTTTCTATAGCTGAGAGAATTTTGGTAATATGTGAAAAATATGAATTATGGAATGCGAGGGAAGATATTTTGAAGGCAATAACTATGAAGTTAGTGAATATTAATTTAAATTTAATTTTTTTTAGTAATTAAAAATTAAACGAATTTAAAAAATAATTTTTTTTTAATTCCTATAGACCAATTGGTGTTTTTGGAGTCGTTGTTCCAAATTTCTTTTCCTATAGCCTTTAATAGGAAATTTATTTCCGGAAGATCTCTACACTATGCGTCAAAATATTTTACAAAATTTTATTTTTTGCTTGCTCTCTTGGAATGAAAGTTTAAGTCAAAAGAGGAAATAAAAAGATCTTTTGACTTTGCTTTCCTTATTTCCTTTATTTTTTTTAAATTTATTATTGTCCGTTTGACAAACTTTAGGTGCCAATAAATTCATGGATACAGATTAAATTTTTTAATTAATTTTTTAAAAAAAGATATTGTCATCTAAATGAATGGTCTACAGCACTTAATTGGGCTCTTCGTATGCAAAATCGTCATTCTTTAGCTGCCCATGTTGCTAAAAGAATACTTCAAGGTTATTTTGGATTAATTAATTTTCTAAATTAAAATTAATAAAATCAAAAAATTTAAATAAATTTAATCAAAATCTATTAAAAGGAGCCATTCAATCTTCTAAAATTGGTCAAATGCGAATATTTGAATCAATGGCTGACCAATTTGTTGATTGTTCTGAACTTGTTTTGCTTTACAAATTTTATACTTTTAAAAGACGTTTAAGTGAAGGAGAATTACGTCAAGCAATTCAATTATTACATGAATTATTTGTTGATAATTCTTCTCCAATTGAATTTCATGTGACTTTGGGAGAAGAAACTGCACGTTTGTTGGCTGCTTTTCAACAAGAATTACTTTCGACGGAAGCTTTTGATCCAACAACTAGTGTAAGTTTAATATGGAAAAGGGGGTTTTACAAGAAAGGGAGGGGAGGGATGATTATCCTAGACTTACCATGTAGCAAGGATTTCTTCGCTCATGTTTTTTGGATATCCTTCCCTGTTGGTACTTGTGGGAGGTAACTTATCCCCCAGGAACGGGATAAGTTTCACGCAACCTCTGACCTATTGTCCTTTAACTTATGGTCTCTTTTTACGACTTCTTGCCCAAGAAAACGTCCAAGTTTGAACTTATCTATATTTTCCCTGAGCTTTAACTTCTCACCTTTCCACTCTTCGTAACAACATCTCATCGAAAGATTAAAATTAATTACTTTTTTTTTCTAGAGAATTACTGGATTAGATAAAGAATCAATTCATGACATGTTCAGAGCTCTTAGTATGTTCCAACTTCAACAAAATTTATTAGAAAGTGCTTCTATTGGTGAAAAAGAACAACAAAAATCTCTTTTTTCTGATTCATCATTACCTACTTTAGAAGTTTATCAAAAGTTGGCAGATCTTATACAAACACTTAGACCTATGTTGGCAGAATTATTAGCATCGAGTTGTTTGACTTGATAAATATATTTATTATTTTTTTTAGTTAATGGGATCTCTCTCTTTTTTTTTTAAATTTATTTTAATATTAGGGTAGCAACTCCGAAACCCTGACAGTTTTTAGGACTAAAACCGCAAGCGAAAACCCCGGACATGTCCGCTCCCAACGGTCATGGTTTCTACTCTAATTTTAATTTAATTCGCTGATTTGTTGTAATTGACATTATTATTTATATAAAATTAATTGAACCAATATGATATGTTCAAAATATAATTACAAAAATCAGAAATACAAAAATAATTGAATACAAAATAAAAATTAAAAAATCACAAAAAATACAAAAAAGTAGAAAATACAAAAATCAGAGGGTACTTTTCCGTTATCCGCCTACATTTTCCTTTCCTTCTCCTTCCTTAGTTTCTCCCTTAAAAGATTACACAACGGTCAAGGATTAAAAATGGTCAAGGATTATATTTATTTAAAAAGGCAGTAAATCTGGGAACGGCGTCATTTCTTAACTCATTTTTTTTAAATTTGTTTTCAGATTAATGGATATTTATAGCAATCCGCAAACTGAAGAAGCTGCAATACAATTTTTACAATCGAAAAACATTCTACCAACAAATAAAATTTGTGCAAATGGACATGAAATGAAATTAAGCATTGGAAATCAAGTAAGATGGCCTCCTAAATACTGTTTTTATTATTTGAGCATTCTGAGCATTTTTTTATTTTGCTCTTTTATAAATTTTATTTGTCTTGACCATTTTTAATCCTTGACCGTTGTGTAATCTTTTAAGGGAGAAACTAAGGAAGGAGAAGGAAAGGAAAATGTAGGCGGATAACGGAAAAGTACCAATCAGAGTTTCAACAGTACAAAAATTCAAAAATCATAAAATTACAAAAACTAGAAATACAGAACACAATAAATCAGAATTTCATAAATTAATAACTCTTCACAAAAATTATTTATTTATTTTTATTTCCAAAGTCGATAAAGACCAACAATTGAAGCTATAAGAAAAAATAAAGAACTTTGAGTAGAATTTAACTTCCCAGCCCATAAAATTCCTTTAGGAAGAGAATTAACAGCAGCAATAAAATCAGCAATTAATGCAATAAATAAAATAAATTCGTCTTTAATTTGTTTAAATTGGAATCTTTTTTGAATAATTTTCATGAAAATCTGACGAATAATACGAGCAATACTTGTTAATAAGGCAAACACCCATAGGTGTAGAGATAACTGAAAAAAGAATAATTTTTGTATTTTCTGATATTATTGTATATTTTAAATTGTATTTTCTTTTTATTTAAAATTCTGAAAATGTGTTTTATTAATTAATATTGACTATTCTTCTTTGTATTCTGAAAATGTGTTTTCTTTTTATTTAAAATTCTGAAAAATGTGTTCTATCTGATATTGAATTTTTGTTTTGTATTTTGAAACTGTATTTTCTGATTCTAAACTTAAATGTATTTTTCGTTAATTATTATTAAATGTTCTGATTTTAAAATTGTATTTTATTTTTAATTTTAAATTCAGAAAATGTGTTTCACTTGAAAGAATTTTGCAGAATTTCTTCCCAAAAGCTTTGCTTCTGATAACCACCCAATTGTTTCAGACCACCCACAAATTAAATATAAAAGAGTAGTTGATGTATTAAAAAATGTTTCTATTTTGTCTGTTGAGTTGTACCAATTTTCGGGAATTTTAATTGCCGAGAGAATAAGAGATGGTTGAGAGAACATACGATACTTTGATAAATAAATAAAAATCAGAATTATAAAAACAAAAAAAACACAAAAGCAAAAATACAAAACAGAATTAGAAATACGGAAACGAAAAATACAATAATCAGAATTATTGAAAACAGAAGCAAAATACAAAAATAATTATTGTAAAAAAATACAAAAATATAAAGAAAAATACAAAAAGAAAATACAAAAATTCAGAATTATGAATTAAGTACAAAAGAGAATTACAAAAGAGATACAAAATAGAATTACAAAAATCAGAATTTCAACAAATTTAAATTAAAAAATACAAAAAATACAAACCACAAGACGTGCTCGACTGAACTGTTTAGCAAAAGCAGCAATTTTCTCTCCTCTTTCTCTATCGCGCATTCTTGTAGAAATCAGTGCCAGTGAACAATAAACAGTTCTTTTAAGTTGAAAATCTTTTTTAATTTAAATTAATTTTATAAAATTAATTAATAATATTTTTTTACCAACCTAATAGCTTTATCCCTCCCACCAAATGTGTCCAATAAAGAAATAATACGTTCAAAAAATAATTTTTCGTTTTCCATTTTTATTTAATATTTTATTAATTTACTAGAAGAAAATATATTTTTATTGATCTAATGACAAAGATTGAGGAGTGGGAATAAATGAAAAAAATTCTACACGAAAAAGTAACACATTAGATAAAAATAATTGATAAATTAATTTATTAATTTACCTATAATAAAATATAATACAAAAGTTAATTATGGTATTTTTAAATTCTGATTTTAATATTTTTGTATTTTTAAATTCTGATTTTAATATTTTTGTATTTTTAAATTCTGATTTTAATATTTTTGTATTTTTAAATTCTGATTTTAATAAATACAGGAAAAATAAATTTATTCCGATTTAATAAATGTGTTTTGATTAAATTCTGATTTAATAAAATAATGCTTAGCTAAAATACATGTATTTTTTTAAATTCTGATTTATACGTTAAAAACACATTTAAAGTGTAAAGTCCCGGTTTTACTTTACAATTATATTTATCTCTCGAACTAAGTTCGAGGCTTTTATTCTCTTTATTCAATCTAAATCCAACTCAATCTAATACAAATTAACAATTTACTTTATAATCAAAATCAGTTCAAAACAAGCTAAATTATATGAATTATATATGGGTATTTATAGGAATAGATAAAGGCGGGAAGTAATTGAGTATAAGTTTGATTTATGGGTTAGGGAAATATTGATAAGGAAATGTTATTTGAATATAAAGAGAAACAAATTCAATGTTGTGTCCGTACTTGCAGAGAATATGAATGAATAAAAATAACCCAGCATCGGGTTGGATGGTGGCACAGTCGGTTGTGCTCTGGTCTGGGTCCCTTTCCATGATGGTTCTATTCCATCTCCCATCCAATGAATTTTTCCACAGCATACGAACATAATATTCAAAAGATGTTTAGGGGGAATGTTTTAAAGGAAAGAAACATTTAAAATATATGTTGAGGGAATAATTTAAAAATGAAGGGAAAAACATTTAAAATATAAAATAGATAACAACATCAAATCACGGACCTAACACTCCTTTCCCCTTTAAAGAAATCCAACCGCCAAAAACCTCTTCAATAGCATGATGATTCAGCCCTCGTAATGTTAATCATATTAGGCAGATCAAAGCAACCAAAGCTAATAAGTATGGGCTAACTGCTCCAATTCTGGGACTCGAATTTCTCTCAAAGCGCACATTGCGATTTGGCGAGCGACTTCCATAATTAGGCGAAAAACTACCAGAATTATTTCTTTTTCTCTCTCTCCAATTTCCTCTTTCAGGACTTCTAGAACCGCTTGAACTACTATCATTTCTATACCTTCGGAATGGCTGACTATCTCTATAATTATCCTTCCTATTTCCACTATGTTCTTCATAATCTCTATAACTTTGATGACTAGTTTCTCCATACTTAGATCTCACATTATTTTGAGGACGATAATATCTCGAGCTATAATATGATTTTCTGGGTTCTCTACAATATCGAGAGATATGACCTTGTACCCCACAGTTATAACAGGTTCTAGTTTCGGGATATTCATTCTGAATTGTCAAAGCCTCCACTTTCTCAGCTAAATCTGCTACTGAAATGTTGCTGTTATAAGCTTTTCTTCGCGAAGCGAGGAGCAACTTATAATGTTGAGCTATCTCATAAGCATTCGAATAATCCTGCGGCCTCTGGGCCTTAACCTCAAATTGGAGATCAGGTATTAACCTATCAAGAAACTCATCCAAAAGTCTCTTTTTAATCGTTTCCTCCTCCTCCCCTGAAAGGGCTGTGCGAACAGTATCAGAGAGACGGTTCGCGAACTCAAATACACTTTCGCCCGGAGCATGTCTGCAATTAGATAGAATTTGACGCGCAATTATTTTACTATTGCCATCTTCATATTTTCTTTTCAAATAAGCTATAGCCTCTGCTAAAGTTGCAGGTGCAGGATTAATACTATCAAAAACGATTCTTGCTTGCCCGGTCAGACAGAAACGCAAACGGGCCAGTTTCTGAGCTTCTGTTGGCTCGGCCATTAAAGACAAAATGTCTTTAAATTTTTCTATCCACTTTGTAAATGACGAGGTGGGATTACCGTCAAACGTTCCAATAAAACCTCCGGTGTTTAAAAACGGGTCCGCAGTCATTACTGCTTGGTTATTTTCCTCATTTTCTGCTTCAATTATATTAACAATAGTATCATTCGAATCGTTAATTGAGCTATTCTCTAATTCATCAAAATTTTCAAGATTTCTATCATTGTATTTAATTCCCAACTTATCAACATTACGAAATTTTTCTTCAAAAACAATCTTAAATTCACTTAAATTATTACGTAATTTAGTGATAGATCCTTTTGTTCCTGTCAGACTATCTTTATTCTTTTTAATACTTTCTTCAATAATTTCAAGTCTTCCTTCGAACTTGCGAAATGATTGAGCAACTGTACGCTCGAAAGAGCGTAATTGCACAAGAATTGTGCCAAAATCTCTTCTCTCCTCCACTGAAAAAAATCCAGGGGCAAAGTCTGAACCTGACATTTTTGCAAATCTTTTCTAAACAGTTCTAAAAAAAAATTTTTTTTCACAAAAAGCACAATAATTCTCACAGAAATATTTTTTTTTTTTATCTAGTTCTGAAAAACTAGTCGGGTCTTGGCACCAATGTAAAGTCCCGGTTTTACTTTACAATTATATTTATCTCTCGAACTAAGTTCGAGGCTTTTATTCTCTTTATTCAATCTAAATCCAACTCAATCTAATACAAATTAACAATTTACTTTATAATCAAAATCAGTTCAAAACAAGCTAAATTATATGAATTATATATGGGTATTTATAGGAATAGATAAAGGCGGGAAGTAATTGAGTATAAGTTTGATTTATGGGTTAGGGAAATATTGATAAGGAAATGTTATTTGAATATAAAGAGAAACAAATTCAAAAGATGTTTAGGGGGAATGTTTTAAAGGAAAGAAACATTTAAAATATATGTTGAGGGAATAATTTAAAAATGAAGGGAAAAACATTTAAAATATAAAATAGATAACAACATCAAATCACGGACCTAACATAAAGTTTACTGAAATTGGGATGAATTTACTTGATTTATTAAATTAAAATCAAATAAAATAATTAATATTAATAAAAAACTAAATGAGTAAATTTATTTAACAAATACCCGTTAAATAAAGGACTAAAGGACTAATTTTTATTTTAAAAAACATTTTAGCCTTTCTAATAATCCTCTAAATAGTTAAACCAAGAAATAAAAATGAGAATAAAATTAAAATTAATTTATCACAAAATTCTTTTTTCACTCCATTATTTTTGCCAGAATGTCGTCGTTGATGAGATGGTGGTTCATAAGGTTCATTATCTTCAAATTCTTCATTATTTAATTTATCTTCATTATTATTTTCAAAAGAACGTAAATGATGCATTGGGGGAGATTGTTGATTTTTTTGTTGATTAAAAGTTTGATTTTTATTAATTTGAGAAGAAATAGTTGAAGTTATTAAAAGTGTAGGAGAAGGTGCCCACAGAGCACGACAACCAGAAGAGGCAGGTGAAAAATACAATAAAGCTTTAAATGACTGTTCACGTCCACAATAATTTTCTGATAGCCACTGAAAATAAAAATTCTGATTTTTGTATTTTTTTTTTTAATTTTAAAAAGTTTTATTACATTTCTGATTATAAAATTCTGATTTTTACAATTGTAATTTTTGTATACTATTCTGATTTTTGTATTTTTTTGTATTTTAAAAAGTTTTTATTATATTTCTGATTTTTGTATTTTTTTGTATTTTAAAAAGTTTTTATTATATTTCTGATTTTTGTATTTCATATTTTACAACACAAAATTGTGTTTTCGATTTTTGTAATTATGAATAATTGTATTTGTTTATTCTGATTTTTGTATTTTGCTTATATTAATTTGCTTTTACTTGTTCCTCAGCAGGAGAATTGACCAACCACTGTATTTCACAAGAGCAATAAAGTGTGTTTTCGGTAAACAAGAAACGTTGTGCATCATTGCGTAAACAATCGGGGGATGATAAAGGTTCTCGAATCTTTATAAAATATTTTTATATTTTTTAATTAAATTAAATATAAAAAATTAATTCTGATATTTTTGTATTTTTTATTTTTTTCTTGTAATTCTGATTTTTGTATTTTGTATTTTTGATTTAATATTTAGTATTTATGTAATTCTGATCTTTGTGTTTGTTTATTATTATTGTATTTCTGAAATTTGTATTTCTGTAATTATGATTTTGTGTTTTTTGAATTTTTGCTTTTGTAATTCCGATTTTTGTATTTTTGTTATTTTTGTATTTTCTGATCTTAACTCTATTTTTTGTATTTTTGACTATTGTAAAATTAATAATTCTGAGTTTAATAATTACTGTATTATAAGTGAATACAAGAGACCCCAAATTCTCTGCACCCAACGCCCATCCAGGCACTAATCTACCAATTTGGTTAGATTGAAAATGGACTGAACCAACAGTAAAAAGACCAGAAAGTGCACCTTCTGCAATACGTCCAATACGTGATTCTCTTATTTGTAACTAAAAAAAATATAATTTTTATTTTTTTAATTCTTTGTCAATTTTAGTAATTTTTTAAACTTTTTTAGGCAAAATGTGTGGTTAAAAAAATTTTTTTTAAAGAGAAGATTGAATTTGATATGATCAGATATTTGTTGTAATAAAATAATATTATTATTGAAATAAAATAGTAAAAAGAAAGAGATGTGAAATATGATTCTTAAGAATAATTTTTTATGTATTTTTGCAAAAATATTTAAAAAAAATATATGTATGTTTAAAAAATATATAATAAAATTTTTAGTGAATGTAAAAAATACAAAAGAAATACAAATAAATAAAAACGATGAAAATACATTTATTCTGTGTATTTCTGATTTTAATTTTTAATTCTGAAAAATGTGGTTGTATTTTTGTAATTTTAATTTATATAATTCTGATTTTTGTATTTCTGATTTTTGTATTTTGTTGTTTATAATATTTATAATTCTGATTTTTTGTATTATTGTAATAAATACAAAATTCTGATTCTTTTTTATAATTTTTGTATTTTATAGACTGTATGTATTTTACCTGATTTAAATGAGAAAGTTCTGCAAATCCATCTTTAGGTAATTGACTTAAAGCAGAATCTACAATAATAACTTGATGTAGTCTACTACTATTTTGAAATACACCAGCTTCCAAAGAACAAACACCCCGAAGAGTTAAAAAGTCAACACGAGTAATTTCTGCTAGAGAGCTTGTTTCTAATTCAAAACAACGTTCTTCTATCGTTAATTCTCGCAAATTCTCAACATTTCTAATAAAAAAATAAAAAAAATTTTTAATTTAGAAATAATTTTAAAAATTTACTTAAAGGCAAATGCACGCACTCTTTCCAAAGCATTATCCATAATTTTAATAGAAAGAGGATATTGATTACCTATACCAGAGAATGCTGTTTTATATAATTCTCGAAGACCTTTGTTTCCTTTTAATACCAAAACTCTAAAAAACAAGAAAATATAAGGAGAATTCTGATTTTTGTATTTTTCTAATTCTGATTTTATTTTTAATTTTGTATTTATTGTTTAATATTCTGATTTTAATAGTGCGTTTTTGTATTAGTTCTGTATTGTATTTTTCTATTTTTAATTCTGATTTCCTGCTAATTTTTGTATTTGGGATTTTATTGTCTTTCTTTTATTTACTTAATTCTGATTTTTGTACTTTTCTTCTTTTGTTTTGTATTTAAACTGTATTTTTAATATTTCTGATTTTTGTATTTTACAATTTATTTTAAACTTTTTATTTTCTCACCTTAATTTTCGTAATTGTTTAAAAGCATTTCTTTCAATTAAATCAAGTCTTTGACAATCAAAAATATAAATTTCCACAAGATTTAGGAAACGTCTAAAAACTTGTTTTTCTAAGCTATTAATTGTCCAATTTCGAATATAAAATTTTTCAAAATGTGAAGGCCATGTTGGAGGTATTGTATCTAAATCGAGTCCAGAACAGTCTAGCTAGAATATTTTTGGGAATAAAAAATGGAAAAAATATAATTATTTTCCAACCGTTGTAGGTGACTCTGTTGTACAACTACAACCTTCAGGGCACCATTCCCCTCTAATTTGGTCGTTTTCTGAATTTTCTTGAGTAATAGAGGAATTGTTGAATTTAATAAGTAAAATAAGGAAATAAATTAATTTAAGAAAATATTTAAAGAAATTATTATTTTTTGTTTTTCTGTAACACCTGACCATCTCTTACGGCGCATTCTCTACTCTTTTACAGAGATTTTTAAATATAAATTCTGAAAATAAATAACAGCTTTAATTCTGATTTTTGTAATTTTATTTTAGATTTGTATTCATGAGTTTTGTATTTCTGTTTAATAATAATTCTGATTTTATTTAATTTTTATTTTTGTATTTTGTTTTGTATTTAAGAGTTTTTTATTTCTGATTTATATTTTGTATTTTTGTATTTCTGATTTTAATTTTATTTAATTTTGTATTTCTGAGTTTAATTTTGTATTTTTGTTCTTGTAATTCTATTTAAGAATTCTGATTTTAATGTGGATTATTGTATTTATGATTTTTAATTATTGTATTTTTGATTATAAAAGACAATTTTAATTATAAAAATCAGAAAATTCGTCTTCTTTTTCTTAAACTTGTTCCTAGCACAAACAAGAACATTAAAAATATTTTTTTAATAAATTCTAAAAATAATTTTCTGTGGTTTTAAAATTTAAAAATAGAAAGAAAGGTTAAAAATCAATCATTTAAATGTCACTTTTGTTTTGCGGTAAGGAAAAATAATTTTTAAAAAATATTAAAAAAGGAAGGTAATAATCATCGCCTCAAGAGGGTAAAAATATGAAAGGGCAGAAATGGCTTTTAAATAAATTTTTTTATTAAAAAAAAGAAGGCAATATGGAAATAATTAGTAGAGTAAAGAGGAGAGAAGAGGGAAGATAACATAAACAAAAAAATAAAGGGTTTTGTGTTGTTAAGAGGTAAAAATTGGCATTTTAAGTGAAGAGATAGATTTAGCTTTGTGTGTGGAAATCTGTTGAAAATAAGGGAAAAAAAGTGCCAAAGCAAAAAAACGTAAAAGAGAGGGAGACAAAAATAAAAAATGAGAAAAAAGAAAATATTTAGAGGAACTCTCTATTTACGTACACAGCAGGGGATCTTAGAATAATAAACAAACTATTTAAAAAATTAAAAAAAATATTTTTTTAATAGACTTTTTTGTGTAAATTATTTTTTTTTTAAATTTTATGAATAAAATTGTATATTTTTTTTTAATTATAGAGGTGAAATTGAAAATAAATTAGAAAAATAAGGTAGAATAAGTTAATATTTCTTTGAGATATTCTAGACCTGTGATAACAAAAAAGCTTTGGGATATCTGGAGAAGTAAGAGTTAGAGAGGAAGGTCTGGATGATATATCTTGAGATAAGTCAGAGATTTGATTTAGTGGGGATGGGAAAGGATGAAAGAAGGGGCAAGACAGAGATGGGGAAAAGATACAAGGGGGTGAGGAGGATAATTTTGTAGCTTTCTATTGGAATTGCTAAAAAAATATTCAAATAAAACAGAAAATCGTATTTTAAATAGAGAGTTATTAAAAAAAATTTTTTTGAATTTTTTTATTTAAATTGAATTTTTAAATCAAAATTTAAAATAAAAATAAATTTTTAAAGTAAATATATCCACTTTACTTTTGGCAAAAATAAAATAAAAGGGAAATGCTTGTGAAAGAGGATATTAAGAAAATAAAAATAAAAGAAAATAAAAAGGTTTATATTTATTTATGTGAGAAAACCTAAGTTTTAGAACATGCTTTAAAGCTTTAAAAAGGGAGGAGCTGAAAACTATTTTTAATCTAACACATAAAAGATTAAAAAGAAAAGGAGAAAGTAGCCAACTGATGAAAGTAAAAAGAATTAACCGATATGTTTGTGGACAATAAAATTTTGATTTAATAATTTATTTGTATTTTATAAAATTTGAAGATTTATTAATTCATATTAGACATATATCTATATATATATTTGACATATATGTGCATATATATGCATTTTAGATATCTAAAGTCGCATAATAGAATATATGGATATATAGGCACATGGAGATATTAGAGTTAATAAAAGAAGATATAGAGGATCTGGGATTAAAGAGTGGTTGAAAGAGGTGTGATAAGTGAGAGATTAGAAAAATAAAACGTTAGACATATAAAGTGCCAGAATAGAATATATAGGCACAGGCACAGGATAGGCACATGGAGATATTAGAGTTAATAAAAGAATAGATGAAGCAAAAATAAGCCCTAAAGAAAACCGAAAAATTAAAAAATGATAGAAAGAAATCATATTATAAATTCGATATTTTTTACAAATATTTCGGAATGTTCGATCAAATTTACCTCTTTAAGTTATAAAAAGTTCCAATATTCTTTACCTGATTTAAATGAGAAAGTTCTGCAAATTCATCTTTAGGTAATTGACATAAAGCAGAATCTACAATAATAACTTGATGTAGTCTACTACTATTTTGAAATACACCAGCTTCCAAAGAACAAACACCCCGAAGAGTTAAAAAGTCAACACGAGTAATTGCTGCTAAAAATCTATAATTAAAAAAAAATTTTTTTTTAATTAATAGAAAATCTGGAAAATGAATGAATATGTTTCTCTGTATATAAAAAAATACTTTCCGGAAAAACACAAAATATATATTTTCAGAATTATTATTGTATTTTCAAAAACACATACTTTTTTAATTAATTCAATTTCACTGTGAGGTACTCTTTCTAATTTGTATGTCTCTCCCTCGTCTTCCTCCTCCTCTTTAGTTGCTTTATATTCAATTTTAGCATTAGATAAAGAAATCCATAAAATTGGTAAAGATAAAAGCAAAAGTAGCGGTGCTAGTTGATCCAAAAATGCGTGTTGGAAGCAATCACCGATTGAAGGGAATGTTGAATTTGGAGAATAAGTCTAAAAAATTAAAAATAAATAAAAATTTTAAAAAAATCCACCAGAAGCGGATCAACATAAAAGCTTGTAGACAAAGGAGTTAAAGCAACATAAAAAGAACACTCCAATAACTGACCAATCCATAAACTGATAAAGAGAGAAAACATGAAGAGGGCTAGACCAAATTTGTTGCTAGCATTTCTGATGCTAAAAAAAGACCTCCAGCTAATAAAAAGCCCCACCAAGTAGGTAAACTTGTATCTTCAGTAAATGAAATTAATTGTCTAAAAAAATATTTTTTTAATTTTATTTAAAAAAAACCCAAGAAGTAAAGGTGTTGTAATTTGTAATATATCACTAAATAATTTAGCTATCATTGCCCCAATAATTTCCCATTTAAATAATCTCCATAAACAAGCAATTATTGAAGGAGGTTTGTTTTTATTTAATTTTTGTTTTTGATTAATATTTTTAGAATCTTTTGAAGTTTGTAATAAAGGTGTCCGTTCACTGTAATTTTGAATATCTTCTTTGCTAGTTTTTGAAGGGCCATTGAAGAGTGATGTTGAATGGTGAAATTCTAATGAAAATTAAAAAATTTTCTGGAAAATTTTTTTTTTGAAATTTTGGAGAATTTTAAAAAAAAACCGAAAATCCTTCTAAAAACTCTAAGAAAATTAAAATTCACAAACCTTTACTTCCAACTGTTTCTCCCTCTCAACACCAACTGTCCTCCGCCTACAGCCGCACCACCACCCAAATTCTAGGTTTAATTACTGAAAATATTTATTATATTTCATTTTAAATTCGAAAGTATATTAAAAACGAATTTTACATTGAAAAAAAATAAAGACAATAAAAATATAAAACAAAATAAAGATTTTGTCCAACTTCATAAAACTAAAAATATACAACAAAAAAAATTTTTTTAATTAAAATTAGGAAGAGAAACATTTGCGGACATAAAGTTTTTTATTATAAAATAAATTTTAAAAATTTTTTATGAGTATTATGCCAACAAAATAGATTTGTTAGGTCATAGCACTGGCTCAGAAGCCATTTTATCCAATTTCAATACTCTTCATATTTATCCGCAAATATCTGTCCGCAAATGTTGGCTTGTCAAAAATATAATTATTTAATTAATTCCTTCCATTTTCTGTCCCTCTATTGTCTTCACTAATTTCTTGTTTTTGTAATTCATAATCTTCTTCCCAAAATTCTTCATCATCCAAATCGGCAATTGGGAAGCGTAAAATTGCTGCTACTCCAGTCTAATGAAATTTAAAGAGAAATTAATCAAAACAAAGAGTTGTCTAATGTCAGTTCAATGTAGTGTAGTTGGAAACGATTACGTTTTTAGTATTTTTAGGTCAAAGGTTCGAACCCCACCAGTGGAAATAATTTTTAAAATAGCCAAAAACTCGGAAAAGTAATAAAAATTATTTTTGGAATTTCCTAAAGTTTTTTGAATATAAGTAAAAAAACATCCTAAAGGGCAGAAATAAATATTTACTATAAAATACAAAATAATTTTATTTAAAAAAAATTCTCACCAATTGGGTTAATTGTTCACCAGTTGCATGCATTGAAGAAAAAATGAGAACATTAGAACCCTTATAATTAAATTTAAAAAAGTTTTTAAGAAATACAAAACCTGTTCTTTAATACTTTCAACAAGTTGAACATATTTTCTTCGTTGAGTAATATCTTTTGAGCGAAAAAGAGAATCTGATACCTTTAAATTAAAAAAAAATGATTTTTAAAAATGTCAAAAAATTAAATTTTTAATTGGAAAATTTAAAAAAACTGAAAATTTCAAAAAAAATTTTTTTTGAAATTTTAAAATTTTTCAGAAAATTTCCAAAAAATTTTTATTTAAATAAAAACCATTAATGTTTCAATAGATTGTTGATCACGAGCATAAATTACATGTTTATAACCATAGACAGCCCTTTGTGGATCTGTGCACATTAATTCCAAAAATGTGTTGAGTGCTTTAACTTCTGCTTGAGCCTTGAAAATAAATACAAAAAATTTCCTGAAAACTTTTAAAATAAAAAAATAAAAGAAACATTTCCGGAAAATACAAAAATGTTTTTCCGGGAAAATACGAAGAATTAAAATAAATAAAACTTTCCGGAAAACATAATAATATTTTAAGACATTTCCGGAAACTAATTGTATTTTCCGGAATAATAGTAAATTAATTATATTGTTAGTGTTTGTGTGGTGTAGTTGGGGACAACTTTGTTCTTTTAATTTTGAGGTCAAAAGTTCGAACCCCTTTAGTGGAAAACAATTTTATAAATGGAAGGTAATCTTAAAAATACATTTAATAGGTATTAAAAATTTCTGAAAATAATAAATTATTTTTTAGAATAATTTATCATTAAATTAAAAAATAAAATTACTTTTGTTTCACTCAATCTTTGACTAACACCAACATCAGAGAGAACTTCATTTAATGAATGCTTTAAAATTTTTTTTTAATTTTTAAAGAATTAAAAAACCTTAAATCCACTAGAAGAATGTACCAAAATAAATTTACTTTTTTGAGGAAAAATTGTTTGTCTAAGTCCTTCTTTTTCTACATATTGCCAAAAGAATTCCATAAATTGTTCTCGTAAAAAGCCTGGACTGGCTACTACTACACATTTTATTTGCTAAAAATTTTTTTTTGAAAAAGAATAAATTTTATTAATGAAAATAAATCTTAAAAAGATAAAATTTTCTATGAAGGGTGATCGAAAAATCGAGAGGGATTAATAATGTAAATACGAGAAGAATCGAAGACCTAAAGGACAGCCTAAGCTGAAATCTTGAATAACAATAAAATAAAGGAATTTAATAATAATAACTCATTCTAATAATCAGAAAAAGTTTTACAAAGATTAGAATAAAATAAAATTTTGGGTGATTCGTTTGTTTATAAGGCAAAATTAAAAGTAAATTGATTAAAAATGACTAATTAAAAATTAAAAAAATTATATTTAAATACCTCCAAATTAACATGCCGAAGAAAGGCAACAGCTATAGCATTAAAAAATGAATTTAAACTTTTTTCGTGTTGTTGGGAAAGTCCTTTACGCTTTCTTGCAATCTAAAAGAAATTAATAATTTAAAAATAAATTTAAAAAAACCTGCATATCAATTTTAGATTTGACAATAGTCATTGAAGAGCTTATTAAACAAATATTGGCGAGACCTTCATGCATGACCTGAAAAAAGAAAAAATATTTTGAAGAATTTTTTAATTAGCTGTTTAAAAGGTTGTTAGGAGGAATTTAAGATAAAATTTAAATTATTTTGGAAAGAAAATTTTTTTAGATGATTAGGATTTTTTTGGAAATTAAGAAAATTCCTCCATCTTCCCAAAAAATAAAATAAAAAAATTACAATTCCAGCAACATCTGCCTTATTAGCAACATCTGCACAAAGTTCTAGCCTATGTAAATCAATGGCATCCCAACACTGTTTCTCCAAAGTAAAAACTCTGTTTAAGGCTAAATCGAGTGTGTGGTAAGCACCGAGACGAACATGCTGATTTTCTTGGATAATTTTGCCTTTAAAAATTAGGGAATAAAAAATCAAAAAATTAAAAACAAGTTTTCAAACCTTTCAAATGTAAAGAACAAACAGTTGCATCAAAATCGATTGTTTCAACAGCAATGGTTAAAGTCCTTAAAATCCAAAAAATGAGAAAATAAAAATAAGGAAAAAGAAAAAAACTCAATTTGACAAGAAATTAATCTTGGATCCCAGGAAAGTCTAGAAAGCCAAACATTCGAAAAAAGAAGCTTAACAGACTCAAAACCCATCAAAATCTTCATTCCTCGATAAAACTTACATTTGAACCCGTTGACTAGTTTTTGACCCAGTTGAAGTTTCATTAGTTATTTTCCGCATAGTTGAACTTCTAACAACATCTCCAATTCTAAAAAAATATTTAAAAAATAAATAAGAATTTAAAATAACCTGACAAGATTAAAAACATGCCACATATCTTCCTCTTCCTCGCAAATTAATCTGACAAAACCCGAAGTATCCTTTTGAAGACCACGCTTTAGAATCTTCATGTTGAATTTAATAAATCATTTTCTGAAAGTAAATAAAAAGAAAAATAAAGAAATCAGACATTAAAAACGAAAGAAGAATCAACTTTATTGTTAGAAGAAAATTTTAGTTTTTGACCAAATGAGAAATTTTCTTCTTTATGACGAAATGGCTATTTTATTGAAATTGCCAAAATGAAAAATTTTTTGAAATTTTTTAAATTTTTGTCGAAAGTTCTGTTTCTCGTCGACTTAAATTTGTATTTTCTAAATATTTTAGATAAATGACAAGTTCAAATTCAAGAAGTGAACAACTTGATTATTCTTCTCAATTATCAGAAAGCAGCAGTGAAAGAAGAGATGTTTTAGAAAGAACAGAAGACGATGGAGACGAAAGTTTTTGTCCAGAAACGGAAGATGACGAATTAAGTAGTGATGGAAGTACAATAAAGAATGGAAATGCGAATTTACAGGTTTGGAATTTTTGGGGAAACTATAATTTTTCAGTATCAGCAAATTGTCTCTGCCTCAGATGCAGGCTGTTCAGTTCAAGCAGTTTCATCTGATCATGAAGAAAATGTTGAAGAAGATCCTGAAGAACTTCAACGCATTCGTCGCACACAAAAAATATTTAAAGAATTGCATTTTGACAACCCTGGAAGACAACTCGCTGAACGTGTTTCAATTGATAGATCAGTGACTGAATATTCAAATTCTAGGCCTAAAAGGAACAACAAAAACAAGAATAAAACAAGTAATAGAGGTTTTTAATATTTTTTCCTCTAGTTTTTTAAGCCTTAACGGTTTATATAAATTTTCTGTGGTTAGGGATGACATTTTAATTTTTTTAGCCAAGGAACCCTTCTCTAATTGAAGGCTAATTGAAAAACTAGCTTAAATTTTTTTTCGATAATCAAAATTTAAAAACTGAACTTTGGCGCAAGGTTGACTATTTTTTATAAATAATTAAAAAGGATATTTTGTCTTATTAAAGATATAAACATGTCTCCTCAAAACTCAACAAAAATTAGTGAAAGATATTCCCACAACGATTATCTCTATTCGAAAGATAAAGACAGCTCTGACGGTCAGATTATATTTTGGCGTTGTGTAGAGAGTCGTAAAGGATGTAAGGGCAGGGTTTGGACAACATCATGTGAAAGTAGGGAATTCATTCGTCTTGTTACAGAACATAGCTGCTCATTAACAGGTTTCAATGATTCCTTTAAAATTTTCATGACCTTGCGCCAATGTTGGATTTACCCTTAAACCCATATGTTCCTAGCCCACTCAATTAGGGATATTTGATCAAAAAAACTGACATTTGGACTTCCACATTAACTTCCACATCTATAACCTCCACTAGATTTTAATTAATCTCGTCTGTTAAACTTTTCTTTCCAGAATCGTCAAGAAACGCCAACAAAGCAAACGGTTCTACAAATAGACTCTCACACAATCAAAAAGGCCAACTGATTACAAATCGAGGAACTGTTGACCTCTGTGATTGTCTCAGCTTGGAATGCTCTGGATGTAATTACCCTGTGGGTATTTTAACAAATTTTTATTCATATCATTGGAATCTCTATCTTGTTCCATCCTTTTTGGATTGTCACTTTGGGATACTCTAAATGAGTTTTTAATTAGAAAAAATATTTTTATATAAAATTTTTAGTGTAAAAAATGTGGTTCACAAAAATGCAGTTATTCGTGCCGAAACAATCGCCGCACCTATATTGAAAGTATTGATGAATTAGGATCTGGAATTACAAAAAATCCTTTTTTATGAACAAGGAAAATATCAAGTAAATTATTTATTTATTTTCCACTTTAAAAAATTTTCAGTCCCTTTACTTAATTATTGTTCCCTTCATCGAAAAAGAAATTTTAAATTAATTATTTCATAATTTTTAACGTAAAACAGAGTTTTTGTAATCAATTAAATAGCAGCTTTCAAAATTATCGAAATTATCAAAAAAATATGAGTTCTATTTTAATTAATTTAAGGGGAAAATGCAGCATATTTTTAAGGAAGAAAATACAGGAAAATAGTATTAAAAATACAAAAATAAATTACAAGGTGTATTCCGGAAAATTACAAAAATATTCTGAAAAATAGAATAAAATACAAAAAACAGAAATGATTTAATTGTGTTTTCCGGAAAATTCTGATTTACTTAAATATACTATCTAAAATCCGGAAAATAAAAATACATTACTGAAAAATACTAAAAATATCCGGAATGAAAATACATTGTCTTCAGGAAAGTATAATTCCGGAAAATATATAGGTACAAATATTATAGTTTGTATTTTATAGATACAAAATAATTATTTAACAAACAATATGTACCTTAAAAATGTTGTCATTTTTTGGTTTATCTTTTTTTTTTCATGTTTTCTATCAAAATTATTAGAGGATTGCTTCTTATCAATTCGTTCCCTGTCTGCTTTTCTTCTTTTACATTCGACCTTAAATTTATTTTATTTTTTATTTGATATTAATTTAATATTTTTTAAACAATTTTTAAGAATGTCCTTGAATTCTGACAATTCTTTTAATAATGAATATGATTATTCTGATGATGTTTATGACGAATCTATGTGGTCTACAAGCTTTTGTGCTGATCCGCTTCTGGTGGATTTTTTTAAAATTTTTATTTATTTTTAATTTTTTAGACTTATTCTCCAAATTCAACATTCCCTTCAATCGGTAATTGCTTCCAACACGCATTTTTGGATCAACTAGCACCTCTACTTTTGCTTTTATCTTTGCCTATTCTATGGATTTCTTTATCTAATGCTAAAATTGAATATAAAGCAACTAAAGAGGAGGAGGAAGACGAGGGAGAGACATACAAATTAGAAAGAGTACCTCACAGTGAAATTGAATTAATTAAAAAAGTATGTGTTTTTCCGGAATGTTTTAATTATTTTCAGAAAATACATTTATTTATTGTATATTGTGTTTTCTGAATATTCTGATTTCCAAATATTAAACAATTTAAAGAATATTTTTTCCGGAAAACACAAGGTATTTTCTGAAAGATAATTCTCTTTTTAAATGAAAATAAGTGTTTTCCGGAAAATTGTTGAAAATACATTTAATTAATGTTTTGTATTTTTTTAAAGGTTTTGATCGCAGTTTTGGCTGGATCTCGTTTATTTCTTTTTGTTATAGCAAGTTATGAATTATTTTGGCAAGACAAACCAATTCCTCTAGTTGAATTATTTTATCCTCTAACACATTTGATTACTTTGGTCTTTAAATTCTTTAAATAAATTAAATAAAATTTATTTTCCAGGCTTTTCTATTTTATTACACTGAACAATTTCTTCGCCTTTCATTAGCCGCTCCAGGACCAATATTTTGTGTTTGGCTATTTTTTGTATTAACTGGTCTACCTGAATTTTTTAATTTGATTAATCATTGTTTTGGAAATGAATTTTACTTTGTAAACAAATTTTTTTTTAAACAGAAAAATTTTTTTTAAACCTTTTTAGTTGTCTACTTGTATAGCCAAACTTTTATGGTGGCCCTTATGTTTTTTCCAATTTATTCTTAGTTGTTTTTCGACTATTCCAAATGGAAAGGTAATTAAATAAAATTAAATTTTTTAAAATATTTTTTATTTTCAGCCAAATAATTCGCCAGAAGAAAAAGTTTCTTTCCTCAACAATCAATTATTTATTTGGTTTGATCCGTTAGTCAAAATCGGTCATAAAAGACCTATAGAAGAAAAAGATGTTTTCCGGTTGCTTCCGGAATTGAGAGCTAAACGACTTTTTAGAAGGTGGTGCAGGGAAAGGGAGAAACAACTGGGAAGGAGTGGTCAGTTTAATTTTATTTGAGTCGATCTCGTTAGTTACTTGAATCTTTTTTATCTTTTTTTAGTCATAAATGGAAAACAGGTCCAAATTTGGAAAAAAAATCATTTTAAAAATTCTTCCCAAAATTTCAAAAAAAAAAATTTTCCAGAAAATTTTTTAATTTTCATTAGAATTTCACCATTCAACATCACTCCTCAATGGCCCTTCAAAAACTAGCAAAGAAGATATTCAAAATTACAGTGAACGGACACCTTTATTACAAACTTCAAAAGATTCTAAAAATATTAATCAAAAACAAAAATTAAATAAAAACAAACCTCCTTCAATAATTGCTTGTTTATGGAGATTATTTAAATGGGAAATTATTGGGGCAATGATAGCTAAATTATTTAGTGATATATTACAAATTACAACACCTTTACTTCTTGGGTTTTTTTTAAATAAAATTAAAAAAATATTTTTTTAGACAATTAATTTCATTTACTGAAGATACAAGTTTACCTACTTGGTGGGGCTTTTTATTAGCTGGAGGTCTTTTTTTAGCATCAGAAATTCGTTCTCTTCTACAAAATAATTAGTTTGGTTTTTAATTAATATTTTGAATTTATTTTTTTTATTTTCTAGTTTTAATATGATGAATAGTATTGGTTGTAAGGTGCAATCTGTTCTAACTTCTGCAGTTTATGCAAAGGTAGAGTGTTGTAATATTTTATTACTTTTTATTTCTCTAATTATCAATGTTTAAATGGTTTTCGGAATTGTCTCTCTTGTTTCTCTATTATCTCTCTTAATTCTCTCGCTTTATTCAAATTAAATCCGGAAAAGGATTCCGGAAAATATTTTTATTTCTAGCATAATTTCTTTTCTCAAACTTTCTGTGGCCAGACACTGAGCGAGAGAGTGTGATTAAATAAGAGAGACAGATTCCGGAACAGACATATTTTTGAATATTCTTTTAACTACAATTAGTATTTAAGCTCTCTCTTTCTTTTAGACTCTTCGTTTGTCTAGCAGCGCTCGTCATGGAAGAACTAGCGGGGAAATTGTAAAAAAGTCAATTTTTAAATTAAAATCTTTTTTTCTTTTTTAAGGTTAATTTAATGGCTATCGATGTTGATCGTTTTTATCAAGTAATTCCTCTTTTGCAACAAATTTGGTCTAGCCCTCTTCAAGTTGTTCTCTCTCTTTACGTTCTTTATCAATTTATGGGTTGGTCAGTTATTGGAGGTGTTCTTTTTATGATAGCTTTAATTCCTTGTAATTTGTGTGTTGTTAGACGTACAAAATTGTGGCAGGTTTTTTTTTTAATTTTTTTAATTTTTGAAAATTTTATTGAAAATTCCACAGATGGAGCAAATGACTTGCAAAGATTCACGTCTTCGAATGCTTAATGAAGTAAATTAATTTATTAATTTCTTTAAATTAATTTCTTTCAAAAAGGTCCTTACTGGTATTCGCGCCGTTAAACTTTATGCTTGGGAACTGCCAATGAGACGTGTTATTGACCAAATACGTGAACACGAAGTTCAACTAATTCGAAAAGCTGCTTTACTGCGTACATGCTCTGATGTTTTAAATCTGACTTCTCCTTACTTTGTAAATTTTTTTTGGATTTTTAAATTTTGAGGGCACGTGTTTGTATGGAAGTTAAGCTACCGGGAAGGATACTTTAATAGATGGATTTTCCCCTTTTCTATGGATTGCAGGTGACGCATTTTTCGATATATTTCACTTTTTCTTGAAGTCCCTCCTAGAAATGGTGATTGGTAAAATTACTGGAGCGTGGTTTAACTCAACTTTTTTTCTCCAAAATTTTTTTTAATTCTTTTAAATTTTCTACATTTTCAGGTAGCAATTATAACATTTGCTCTATACATTTTTTCTGATCCAATTCACAATATTTTATCTCCAGAAATTGCTTTTGTTTCATTAACTCTATTTTCTCAATTACGTATTCCAATGATGGTTTTGGCTGAATTAATTGGTCAATTAGTACAAACTGCTGTTTCAAATCGCAGACTAAAACACTTTTTTGTTTCTGGTGAAATTGATCCGAAAGCTGTAGAAAGAGATTTAGATCCACAATGTGAGACGGTTTTTTTTATTAGAATTTTATAGGTTTTGTAGATCCTAAAGAACATAAAAATTTATTTCAAAAAATATTTAGCCTGATTTAACATAGTTTTTTGAGTTTTTTTTCACGGGCCAAATCCTGTTTTTAGCTGTTTTCCTAAGCTCGAATAAAAAAAATCCTGGAAAAAAGTCTTTCCTTTTGGTTACAAAAATTCTTAGTTAGAAGACTGGATTTTTTCTTCTAAAGAATAATCGATTTTTGATTAAAATTTCAAGTTCAAATTTCTATTTTTTTTAAATTTATTAGATGAAAGAGCAATAGATGTCGAATTTGCTTCTTTTGATTGGAAAGCCCAAACAAAATTAGTAAAAACACATTCTCATCTACCTCATGGTCATCAACATTTAACCCGTCCTGGTGGTTTAACAAATATTTGTATTCCTTATTCTTTAAATAATCTTGAACTTCATCTACGTCGTGGTTTGTTGGTTGCTGTTGTTGGAAGAGTTGGATCGGGGAAAACTTCGCTTTTAAATGCTTTACTTGGAGAAATGAATAAAGTTTGTTTTCTTTTAATTAAAAAATACAAAAATGCATTTTTAAAGGTTTATGGATTTGTTGGTCTTCGTGGGCGTGTTGCTTATGTTCCGCAACAGGTAAATTATAATAGAAATAGTTTTCCGGGAAACACGATAATTTTTGTTTTCCGGAAAACACAATAATTTTTTATATTTTCCGTAAAGTGTTTTTAATTTTGTATTTTTCAAAGTTATAAAATGTATTTTTCATAATCAGAAGTTGTAATTTTTCTAAATACATTTTATCCTTCACATTATATATTTTTGTATTTTATTAAACTTTTCTTTTCTTATTTGTTAAATTTTCAGCCTTGGGTTCTAAATAGAACAGTCCGTGAGAATATTTTCTTCTCTATTTTGGATGAAGGCGAAAAGCCAGATTTAGAATTATATGCTCGTGTAGTTGATGCTTGTGCTTTAAAGTCTGACTTTTTAGTTTTGCCAGAAGGTGATCAAACAGAAATTGGTGAACGTGGAATTAATCTTTCGGGTGGACAAAAGGCTAGAGTGAGTATATATTTTTTATTGGAAAAAATTCTTAAATTTTTCCTTGAAAGGTCAATTTAGCAAGAGCTTTATATCACCAAGCAGATATTTACCTTCTTGATGACCCTCTCTCTGCTGTTGATGCAATTGTTGGAAGACATTTATTTGATTATGCAATAGGTCCTGAAAGTTTGGCTAAAGGAAGTACAAGGGTACTCGTTACACATTCTTTGTCTTATTTGGCTGAAACTGATTGGATTGTTGTTATGGAAGGTTTTGTAATTTATTTTTTCTCTGTTTTTGTATTAATCGCATAGACTTTCCGTTTTTCCGGAAAACACATTACAATTGTAATTTAATTATTTTTCCGGAACTTTACAAATGTTTATTGTGTTTTATTGATGTTTCCGGAAAGTTACTTTTGCTAAACATTATTTCAATTACAATTGTAATTTAAGTTGTATTTTCCGGAAAGTATTTTACATTTTATTTATTTTATTTCAGAGGGGCAAATACTTGGACAAGGCACTTATGAGGAATTATTAAATGAACCTAAAACAGCACAATTAATTGCACATTTGGAAGAAAAGGAAAAAGAAACTAAAAAAGAAGATGATGAAAAGGAAGAAGGCAATAAATTAAAAAAAAATATTCTAAAAATATATTTTTATTTTTAGAAGTAATAGAAAATAATGAAAGTGACTCTGATGACTCTACTTGGAAAGGAGAAGAAACACCTTCTTCACCTCTTCCACGTTTTAGTACAGATGAGTTAACTGAAGGTACTTTAACAATGAGTTTGATGAGTGTTCATTCTGCTGGTTCTTTTACTAATACTTTGAGAAGACGCACGCAAAGTAGTAGAAGTTCTTTGAAGGTAAAAAAATTTATTTGTTTTTTATATGTTTTCCGGAAAGTTGTTTTTCATTAAACATTAGTTTAATTACAAGTGTAATTTTTAGTATGTTTTCCGGAAGGCTTGCTTTAATAAATTTCGGAATTAATCGTATTTTCCGGAAATTTTATTTCTTTATTTATTTATTTCAATTGTAATTAGATGTGTTTTCCGGAAAGTTTATTTTACATTTTATTTTTATATTAAACATTGAAAAATAATTTGAATTTATTTTTAAGAAATCAAGAATATCTATTAATGAGAGAAAAACAACAAAAACAATACAAAACAAAGTTGGTGGTAAACTTATAGAGAAGGAAGAAGCTGAAGCGGTCAGAGATTATAAAAAATATTTTAATTTTTAAATATTAATTTTTTAGGGAAGAGTTAGTCCATCAATTTATTTAGCTTATTTTGCAGCGATGAGATGGCCTTTATTTATTGGATTTATTTTTTTCTTATTCAGCCAGTTTTTACTTAATATTATTCAAAGTTTGTGGTTGACTAGTTGGTGAGTTTTGTTTTTTAATTTAAAAAAATTTTAATTTTTTAAAGGTCAGATGATAATATTACTTCAAAAGTTCCAAAAATGTCTGTTGGGTTTCGTTATTTTATTTATGCACTTTTAGGACTTGGAATAGGTTATTTTTATTTTGAAAAAATCATGTTCTGTTGCCTTTTTTAGTAATCAGAAATTCTAGAAAATATACAATCTTAAACAATTTTAAGTCCTTAAAATTTTTTTGTTTTTAAAGTTCTCTCACTTGGATTGTCAAATATTTTACAAATTCTCGGTTCTGTCACAGCCAGTATACGTTTACATGGACCTCTACTTGATAGAGTTTTGCATGCTCCAATATCATTTTTTGATACAACACCTTTGGGAAGAATATTAAATAGATTTGGAAAGGTTTTTTTAATTTAATTTTTTGCATGAAATAAAACATAATTTGGGATAAAATTTTATTTTTTGTGGGGGAAATTCAGAAAATTGTGGGTGGAGGGGTTGTTCAACTCTTTTTATTTTATCCCTGTAAACGTAGTTCAGTTGATTCCCTTTTAACAATAAAATTTAATTCATATTTTTTAAATCAAAAATGTTTTTTAAAGGAATTTGATGTTGTAGATCTTCGTTTAGCTAGCACATTTAGAATGCTTGGATTTAGTTTATTAATGGTACTTCAAGTATTTATACTTATTTCACTGTCATTGCCTATATTTACACTTTTAATTATTCCAACAGTTTTAGTTTATGGATTAATTTTGGTAAATTATTTTAAATTTTTAAATTATTAGGGATCTTCAAAAATCGTTATTTTTTACTTTTCCGCAAAAAAGTTTTACGGACAAAAATTTTACTGGCAAAATTTTTGCGGACAACCGAAATTTATCGAATTTCTAATTTAATTCTTAAAAAGAATCTTTAATTTTTAAGCGTTATTTTATTCCAACATCTCGTCAACTTCAACGTTTAACATCTGTAACTCGTTCACCTTTATATAATTTATTTGCTGAAACAATTAATGGGACAACATCAATACGTGCCTATGGGGTTGCTCAAACTTTTTTCAATCATTTTTGTTCTAAAGTAGATATTCAAATTGGATGCAGGTTTATTTTTAAAATTATTTTTATTAAAAGGGAAAAGTGGGAGGGGATTGCTTGAGTGAATTAAAAGTAAATCCTCATTTTTACTCTTGCCCTTTATTTTATAAATCTGTTTTGTTTTCGGTTATGTAACCCGAGAGGTATCCTTGCAAGATATATCTAAAACCTGTCCCCTTCCTACTAAAAGGAAAGGGACTCTCTCTCTCACTTAGTCTTACTCACTTCGTTTGTGATGAATGTCTAATTGAGAGTTTTGACTGTCTATAAAATAGAGGTCAAAATGTGTATTTAAATTCGTAGATAACCTTTTGATATAATTTTTGTTGTTAGGATCGTCTTCTCCTAATTCTTCAAACCTTGAAATTATATTTTATTTTTCTATAGATATTTTGCATTAATTGCAAATCGTTGGCTATCTGTCAGACTTGAACTTATTGGAAATTTAATGATTCTTTTTTGTTCTGTAATGGCTGTATTTTCACGTGATTGGGGGACTGTTACAGCTGGAGTTATTGGATTAGCTGTTTCTAAAAGTTTAGATGTTTGTTTTTTGATTTTTTAAAAATAATTCTATTTTATTTTAAGGTAACTGTAATTCTTGGCTTTTTAGTAAGAAATATTAATGATGCAGAAATGAGTATAGTTTCGGTGGAAAGAATTTTAGAGTATAGAGATTGCCCTCAAGAGGTGATTTAAATTTAATTTCTTCATTAGAAGTCTTTTCTCATTTAGAAATCTCTATATTATCCCTCTGATTATTTACCTTATTCCAACATGTTTTGCCTTTTTTTGATATCCCAGCCGTCCTTCTCAGTTATCCCAACCTCCCTGGCCTGGGATTCTCTGATGTAGTAATAAGTTGAAGCTTTTATCATTCCAAATCTCCCAGTTATCCCATCTCCTTTGTTTTTAATTATTTTTTATTTATCACGGCATTTCTGATTTTTCATTTCTAATTCCCCCTACATTCCAAATATCCCATTCCCAAATATTCTAAGTTATTCGTTTCTTTAAGTTATAAAATAGGATAGAGATTTTAATACTTTTTTTTAAATTTAAATTTAATTTATTCAATTTAGGCAGCCTGGGAGAGTCCCAAAGGTAGAGAACTCCCAGCAGATTGGCCTAGTCGTGGAGCTGTTCATTTCCAAAAATATTCGTGTAGATACAGACCTGAATTGGATCTTTCTTTGCGTGGAATTACTGCAGAGATTAAACCTGGAGAAAAAGTAAAATCTTTTAGAAAAATTTTCAAAAAATATTAAATTTTTATAAAACAGGTCGGAATTGTTGGAAGAACCGGCGCAGGAAAAACGTCTTTTGCATTAGCACTTTTTCGAATTATTGAAGCAGCTGAAGGTCGTATTTTAATTGATGGGGTGAATATTGCAAAAGTTGGTTTACAAGAACTTAGATCGAGAATAACGGTGAGAATTTTTATTTTTTATTTTGGGCCTAGCATTTATAGGAAAATAATTTTAAATATTTTTATATGGAAGTATGCTTCTTAAATGTCGTCTTTTCACACGGGGAAGGGATCAAAGGATCCAATTTTGATAAAAAGACGAGGGGTATAGGCGGGATCCTGAGGAGGAGGTTGAGGAAGGTTGGGGACTTTCTTGGGACCTCCACCAGGGAAATCTCCATCCCTAAAATTTTTAATTATTTTTCTTTTTATTTTTTTAAAGATAATTCCACAAGATCCAGTTCTCTTTTCTGGTACTTTACGTTTTAATTTGGACCCATTTGATGTATACAAAGATCACGAATTGTGGACAGCTTTAGAACAAGTCCATTTAAAACATTTTGTTGAAACACAACCAAAAAAATTATTTTATGAAATTGCTGAAAGTGGAGAAAATATTAGGTAGAAGAAAACGTAAAATTTCAAATAATTATTTTTTAAGTATTGGACAAAGACAATTACTTTGTATGGCTCGTGCAATCCTTCGACGTAGTCCTCTTATAGTTTTGGATGAAGCTACAGCTTCTATTGATTCTCAAACTGATGATCTTATACAAAGGGCAATAAGGACAGAATTTAGAGTAAAAATATTTTTTTTAAAATTATTCTCGAAAAGGTCAGTTGACAAAAGGGTCAAATAGGAATATCTACTTTTAGGAGTGACATTTTAGATCCAATTTTTTCGATATTTTGTGGGACAGTCACACTTTTCGAGACGTAAAGCTGTCTTCCAGAGACATCAAATCCTAGGGCTATTAAAAATTAAAAAAATTTGTAAAATTCAGCAATCTACAATTTTAACAATTGCTCACCGTATAAGCACAGTTATGGACTATGATCGAATAATGGTACTCTCAGCAGGAAAATTAGTTGAATTCGACACTCCTGAAAAGTTGGCGGCAGAGAAAACCTCTCATTTTCATGCATTAGTTATGAATAGTAGTAATATTGAAAAATAACGTTTTTTTAAGTTTTCATTTTTTAAAGTTTTCATTTTTTAAAATTTTTCAATAAAAATATATTTGTTATTGTTAAAATTTAATTTTTAATTCCTTCGCGTTTGTTGCGTTTAAAATTTTTATTAATTAAAATATTATTTTTTTACAACGATTTCCTTTTTGGCGCCAAAATTAAATTCAAATTATAAAAATCAAAGAGCGCTTTATTTTTAGCGTCAGAGACATTTATTGATTTTTTATTTTTTACTAATTTTTTTTAAATTTTCTTCTTTTAAACCGTTCAATTTCTTTTTAAGTTAACAAAATTCATTTGTTTCTTCAAATAAATTTTCTCTGCTAAAATGTCTAAAAGAAATACTGAAAATCATGGTGAACCTGTCAACCTTGATTCTTTTTTGGAATTTGTCAGTCTGGAAATGTCGATTTATTCAAAACGGTTGGCTACATTTAAAGGTTCTTGGGCTTATAATAATGATGAAAATGCTCAATGTTCTTCTGAACGAGTTTGTTGAAAATTTTTTTTGAAATTTGAAAGTCATTTAAGAGGGCAAATTATTTAAAAAACTGAATTTTTGAAGACGGGTAACTCCCTTAAAGATGCCATAGATTTATGACACTCAAACAGAAGTAAAAAAAATTCATTAAAAAATCCCGTGGGTATTAGTCAATTATTTTTTCATTTTCGATCCTAACTGCGCCCACTAACTTTTGTACAAATATCTTTGAAAATCCAAATTATTAAAACTTAAAATCATTTAAAAAATTCTAGATGGCAAGAGCTGGCTTTTATTGCAGCGAACTTAAGCCAAATGCCGATTGCGCACGTTGTTATGTTTGCCAACATGAACTTTTGTGGGATGCTCAAGATGATCCTTGGTTTAATTTTTATTTTTCTAAATTATCAAAATTAAATAAATTTTTTAAAGGGATGAACATCGCAATCATAGGCCAGATTGTGAATTGGTCAAAATTGGCAAACAGGATGAAAGCGAGTTTACATGCCGTGAACAGTTGCGAATTTTGTCTTTTATTTACAGCTGTCGACAGGTTTTTTTTTAATTGTTTAAAATAATTTGTGGAATTCATTTAGGGGTCTTTAATCCTTATTATGCCTAAATAAACCCTGCGTTCTTTAAAAAAATTTTTGTTTAACGTTGTCAACTATAGCAATCTTCACCCCCCAAAAAATCTGAAAAAAAATTTTTTTAATGGAGGAATAGGATTCTAGGTTATTTTGAGATTATTTTCTGAATTCACCCAATGACTAGGTCTCCTAGAAAATTTTAAAAAATTCCAACCATAGAAATCTAGGCATAAAATTATTTTAACTGCGAGAAGGGCCTCTTTCCTTATATTTTTTAAATTCTCAAAAATTCTTTTTAAAAAAACTATTTTTTAAAGAATGTTATTGTGGATGATTCAATCGAAGATTTGAGGGCATTAATGGACAAATTGATGGCTGATGTTGATAAAGTTATGCGAACAAATGGTGTTTGAATAAATAAAAACAATTTTATTTTTGATAATATTAAAAACGAATTTACAAACAAAAAAACAATTACAAATATTTAACTTAACTTTTTTGCTGCTCTGATGTTTCCGGTATTTTATTTTTGTTGTCTTTTATTGTATTAAAATAATGGAATTGAATTTAAAAAAACTTGGTTTACAAAACAATTAAACAATTGTAAAATATACCTTTTAGAGAAAATATAATACATAGAGAAAATAAACTTGACAGAGAAAGATAAAATTGTAAAATTAAAAATATTTGAGAAAATAATTGTAAAGTGTGAAAATAAACTTGAAAGAAAAATAAAGTTTTAAAAATAAATTTGTTTGTAAGGGAAAAGTACAATTGTAAAATAAACTTGTTAGAGAAAATTACAATTGTAAAAATAGAAGAGAAACTTAAAGCTTTATTAACTAAACTTGGTCTTGTAAAAAGCTTTAAATTTCAAACTTTTCTTTTTCAAACAAAAAGTTTGAATTTTTTTACAATTGTAAAATTGTAATTTTTATTTATTATTTTTATATATTATTTAATATTCTCTTTTTAATCTCATTCCATTTATCATAAAATCGCCCGTCAATTTTTCCTTTTGCGACCTCGGCATTGGCTTGTTTTTATTTTTTAAGTAAAAAAATAATTCTCGCTTTTTGTTTATGACAAAATTCTTTTCTCTTTTTAAAGGATTTTTATCTTTTTTATTTTTTAGAGAAGACAGTCTCTGCGCGGACTTCTTGTCATTTTTTTTATTTTTTTTAGCTATCAATTCTTTCAAAAATATTTTTATTTATTTTCTATAAATTACTTTTACTTATTTTTCTCTTGTTTTCATATCAAAGATAGCCTCTAGCATTCCCACCACAAAGTGCAGCGCAATACCGCGAGAAAATAAAAAGAAAATCCTGGCTGGGAAAAAATAAAAAAAGATAAGCTTAATATATTTATTATCAAATTATGATAACGAAAGAGAGAAGATTCAATCAATTTACGTTAAAGCGGATTTTCTAAAAGATTAGTCAGGGTCGCGTTAAAAATCGTCATTTTATTCTGTCCTTAACCTTTTTTTCTTTAAATTAATTTTTTTTGAAAAAATTAATTTAATAATCCTTTAATTTATTTTAATTTTAACTAATATTTTATTAAATCAACATTTGTAATTAAAAGCCAAACAATATTTTATAATTAATGGTGCGGCCCATTTTTTATCTCCTTCAATTTTTTGTCTCCCACCCCAAAAATCGAAAACTTAGGTTTCCAAATTCTTGATATTTCTATTATTTAAGAACCTTAATTAGGGACCTAATCCATCTAAATATTTGCTGATTCCCTAAAAATTTTCCTCATTTTTTTAAATTTATTTTCTCTTTTATTTAACCTATTTAAAAATTAATTAAATATATTTTTTTAAATTTTTAGAAGAAAAAATGTTTAATCAAATAGGCAGAGTAAAATTAATTAAAAGAAAATTGCCTTTATCTTTTCAATTAAAATTATTTTTTCTTTTTATTTTAATTAATATTCCAAATTTATTTATTTGTATTCCAATAGATAATGGATTAATTGATTCTGAATTAATTAAAGGTAAATTAAAAAATATTTTTGAAAAAAACTTGCTTTATTTTTAAAAAGAAGAAAATAAATTATTATATATTTTTTTTATTTTCTTTATTTCCGTTTCCGCATTCCATTCTTTATTTTTATAGTTAAATCAATTAATTATTTTTTTATTGAATTTTTTAAATAATTAAAATTAAATTTAAATAAATTGATTATGAATAATTTTAATAAAATTTGGTCATTGGCGTTGGTAGTCGAGTGGTTAGAGTGTTAGGTTTATCTTATAAATCGGCTATGGTTCGAATCCTCTTGCTTCCTTTTTTCAAAATAAAGAATTTATTGATAATTATAAGATCTCTGGTTATTATTTTTAAAAATCAAAAAAATTTTTATATAAAAAACAAGACATTAAAAAATATAAATTAAAATATTTAATTTTAATTTAAAAAAAGAATGTGGTCAAAACAGTACTGTAGATGTTGTGTTATTATTAGATGGTTCAGGCTCTGTTGGAGATTCAACATTTAGATTACAAACACAATTCGCAAGACAATTAGCTCAATTATTAAATATATCAGTTAGTGGTTCTCATTTAGCTATTATTCAATTTTCTGAACAACCACAATTGGAAATTGCACTAAATCAATATACAAATTTACAACAAGTTGGTTTTTTTATTTTTTAGATACATATGTATTTAAAAATATTTTTAAATATAAAAATCAATTTTAAAAAATTCTCGAAATTTTTTTAAATATTTAAATAACTTTATGGAAAAAAACTATATTATTTAATTTAAAATTTAATTAATAAAATCGGTGGTTGAGTGGTTAGGGTGTTAGACTTTATGTGTGGGAAGGCTCGGGTTCGAGCCCATGTCAATTTACAATTTTCAAAAATTAATTTTACAAAGTCCTATAATTATAAATAATTTTTTAATGAAGAAAAAATTCCATTTTCTATTGATTTTAACAAACAATTAAAATTCAATTTCAGTTAGAAGTAGCATTACAAAGAATTAAATTTATTGGAGGTGCTACCAATACAGGACAGGCATTACAATTTACATTAGATACTGCTTTTCAAGGAGCTAGAGGTGGTTCAGTGCCTAAAGTAGTTATTGTTTTAACTGATGGTCAATCACAAGATGAGGTAGCGGAGGCAGGTGAGTGATATCTAATAGCAGTCAAAATAGTCATTTGGCCTTCTGACCATTTTGGTAGTTAGTGACATTTTGGCCATTAAACTAAAAATAATTTCAAAATAAATAATAGTTGAAAAATTCTCAAATGGTCAATAGATCAAAATTGCCAAAATGGTCAATAGTCTAAAAATTGACAAAAGGGTCAAAAGTTCGAAAATTGACAAAATGGTCAATTTCAAAATGGTCAATCTTAACAAAAAACTCATTTTTAGCTCAACGATTGAGAGATGCTCATGTTCTTGTCTACGCTATTGGCGTTAGTAACCTTGTAAACGTTCAACAACTACATCAAATGACAGGAAATGTTTTAAGAGTATTTACGGTAGAATCATTTGATCAATTAGATAGAGCATTAGCAGATGCATTGACTTGGGAAATGTGCCGAACAGATTTTAGTTTGAGAAAGGATTTTTTGAAAATAAAAAAAAAATTTAAAGGACCTGGAACCCCTGATATAATATGTGCATCAGACAAAATAGGTGTTAGAGCTTCTACTAAAAAACCTTTTGAAGGATTTGTTTTTGTTCAAAATCATTTTAATCAGCCAGAATGCCGTGCTGGACCTGAAAACTTTCCTGATTCTAAGTGGGAATTTTTTTTTAATTTTTTAAAATTTTTAAAAATTTTGAAATTTTTTTAGAAGTATTGGAATAACTGTTCCTTTTACAAATTGTGATGTTCATAGATATAGATCGGTTAGAAGGGAATTTTAAAATTAAAATAATTAAATTATTTTTCAGTTAAGTCCAAAAGGAATATTTGTTGAAATGACTGTAAGAAATTAAATTTTAAAAATAATAAAAAATTTTTTAATTATTTTTAAGGTTGTATTTATGTTCCATTCTGTGTTTATGACAAAAGTGGATCAAATGGTTAATATTAAATGTTTTTATATGGAAGCTGAAAAACCTGTGACTGTTCCTATGGAAGTTAGGTAAATAAATTAACTTTCAAAAATATTTTAAATTAAATTAAAATTGTTTTCGAAAGTAATTTCAAAATGTCAAATTTTAAAATGTCCATTTTCGAAATGTCAACTTTACAGAATGTCCAATTCCGAAACACCCAATTTCAAAATGCCCAATTAATTAATTCAACTCCCGTTCCCCGGGTAAGAAATCTCTGGAAATAAATCTTTAAAAAGATGATTTTAAGTTTGGGTTTTCCCAGTAACTTATGTTTAAATTAATTAAAATATTTATAATTTCTAGTCAAATAACTACACAATTCCGTCAAAATGTATTTCAAATGCCTAGATGTGAATATACACTTAGAAAAGACTCTGCAGAAGGGCCAATTGTACAATTTGCTATTTTGGGTATAAATTAAGAGATTAAAAAATTTAAAATAAAAATAAAGGTCAACCAGTCTATCATCGTTGGGAATGTATAGAAGAAGGAGGTCAAGATACTTTTGGAATGCTTGTACATTCTTGTTATGTAGATAATGGTTTTGGTGATAGAGTAGATATTTTAGATGAAAATGGTTGTGGATTGGATGCGGTAAATTTTTGAAAAATTTTTTTAGAAAATTGGGACAAAATGTCTCAAAAATAATTTTTAAGGTTTTGTTGAGAACACCAGATTATGATACAAGTTTACGATTAGCTACAAAAGAGTATCACGTATTTAAGGTAAAAATATATTTTTATTGGTATTAAAAGGTCCCATTTAGTCCATCAATAAATAATTACTGAAAGGACTAAGTAGAAGAGGGGACTAATTTGGGATGGACTAAGTCAGAGAGAGGAATAAATGAGAGATTTAACACAATTATTTTTTATATTTTTTAGTATGCAGACAAGCCAGTTCTCCAATTTCAATGTCAAGTAACTTTGTGTTTAAAATTAGATGGAGGTTGTTCAGGAATTTCTCCGCCACATTGCCCAGAGACTAAACCTAGACATTTAAATGAATTACAAACAATTAGTAGACGTAGATCTAAATCTAAAGTTTTTACTAAAAAATCGAGACGTTCAAATCCTGAAACTATGGATGTTTTTACTAAACCTATGATGGTTATTAAATAATTAAATTTTTAAAAATATAAGGGAAAAAGACGTTTCGGCGCGAAGACATTATGGCGCACCCTTACAAAATTATAGATAAATGAAACCTAAAATTCTGAAATTTTGTACAAATATCTTTAATAGTGTCAACTAACTTTTCTAAAAATTTCAAAATTTTTGGTTTAGTATAAGTCAAGTTATGGCCAAAAAAAGTCGAATTTTCGTTATAAAGTGACGGCTTTTTGACAATAACAGTAGAAATAAAAAACCAAAAATTCTGAAATTTGAAGAGAAATTAGCTAATACTATGAGGGATACCTAAGAAAAATTACAGGGCTTTAGGTTTTATTTAAGAGTTTTTTATTAAAAAATTTTATTTTGTCCGCGCCGAAACATCAACACCAGAATTAAAAATTAATTTTTAAAAATTAAATAAAAATAAATTTAATTAAAAATTCCCTTAAATTTAATAGATAATAGACGAACAATTTAAAGAAATAACAGAAGAATGTCAAAATATTAAAAATACATCAATTAATATTTTGACAAATTTATTGCCAAATAACCAAACAGAAAAACAAAAATGGATATTACTTGCATTTATTTCTTTATTTAATTTATTGGTGGCTGGTCTAACATTAACATGTTGGTTATGTTGTAAATTGGGAGGAGCTACAATAAGGCGAAGAAAAGGAAAATGGACGAGGGAATAAAAAAATGATTTTTTTAATTTTTTATTTAGGTAAAAATAATAACCCATATTTCTCCTCAAATATATTTATTTCATTTTCCCAATACCTAAAATACCCACAATATTAAATAGGGATCGGAAAATTAAATGGTTTAATAAACCGTTCCTTTCACAGAGGGGTAGTGCGAAGAGAACAAGAATAGTGTGGAAGGAACATGGGTAGTGCGGAGGGAACATAGGTAGTGTGGAGGGAACATGGGTAGTGTGGAAGGAACATAGGTAGTGTGGAGGGAACAAGAATAGTGTGGAAGGAACATGGGTAGTGCGGAGGGAACATAGGTAGTGTGGAGGGAACATGGGTAGTGTGGAAGGAACATAGGTAGTGTGGAGGGAACAAGAATAGTGTGGAAGGAACATGGGTAGTGCGGAGGGAACATAGGTAGTGTGGAGGGAACATGGGTAGTGTGGAAGGAACATAGGTAGTGTGGAGGGAACATGGGTAGTGTGGAAGGAACATAGGTAGTGTGGAGGGAACATGGGTAGTGCGGAGGGAACATAGGTAGTGTGGAGGGAACATGGGTAGTGTGGAAGGAACATAGGTAGTGTGGAGGGAACATGGGTAGTGCGGAGGGAACATGGGTAATGTGGAAGGAACATAGGTAGTGTGGAGGGAACATGGGTAGTGTGGAAGGAACATAGGTAGTGTGGAGGGAACATGGGTAGTGCGGAGGGAACATAGGGTAATGTGGAAGGAACATAGGTAGTGTGGAAGGAACATAGGTAGTGTGAAGAGAACCCGATCCCTAATTTCTAACTTTTAGAGTTGGAAATTGTTTTTTAGGAAAGGCCTTTGTATTTCCAACTCTATAATTATATAAATTTGTTAATTTATTTTTTGCTATTTTTATTGGAATAAAAAGGCCTATGGCCAAAAAAAATTATCAAAAAATTTATTATTAAAAAAAATAATTTATTTTCAATTTATTTTATTAAAATATTTCCCAAAAAAGAGAAAAACAACCAAAACAATATTTAGATATGTCAAGTGTTATAGAAAAAATTAAAGTTGCTATAAGTAAAAAATTTAAATTTAAACTAAAATTTTTTTTGAAAATAATTTTTTAAATCTTTACAGATTTAAAAAAACAATAAATTGAATAAACCAGATAGAGTATTTTAAAAATAAATATATTCTATAAATTTACAGCCAATTTTTTATTTATTTAAAGGATTGGATTTATTCAAAAAAATGGTAGGGTGAAAGGAACACAGGTAGTGTGGAAGGAACATGGGTAGTGTGAAGGGAACATAGGTACAAAAATTTTACAAAATATTTTCTTTAAAAATTAACAATAAATAAATCCAACCCTTAAAATAATTCTTTAAATATATTTGCACTTTTTCTATGGCAATTTAAATATAAATAAATTTAAAAAATTACCCACAATATTTTTAATAAATATTTGGACATTTAGACCAATCTTTTTTATCTTTACATTCCCAATATTCATTACCTCGAATTGTATGAATTACAGAACCGGTATTTGTATCTTGAACTTTTTGGAACCAGCAAGCTTCATATTCTTTTGGTTGTTGATCTGAAGAGAGAGAAGAAATTAAATTAAATAAATGGTCAATTAACTGGTTTTCAAATATTAAATAATTCGGGCTCAAAACACCCAAAGATAATTTTCCTGTTATACTAGGGTTGTTCAAGACCAGTTATTAACCGTTAGCCCCGGTTTTCGTTTTTCGTCAAATACCGGTTTTATTTTGTGGGGAATTTTTAAAAATCACCCATTTTCAGAAATTATCGGTTTATAGAATTTCATGAGGACCATAAAATTTTCGGTTTGAAAACCTAGTTTATACCCAAACAAGAACTCTGTCCCCAAAAAGAAAGAAAAATTTTTATCCGCAATTTTTGTACGCAAGTTGTAATTAGGAAATAAAACACTAAAATATTAATCATTCCCTTGGGTTAAGATTAACAAGAACAAAATTTACCCGTTTCCCATTCCAAATAATCCTTTCCCCCAATATTAAAAAAATCATATATCTCCTTACTATTATTAATTGCCCTTTCTGTTTCTGCCTCAGCTTCGCGTCTTGCTTTTCTTTGTTTATTCTCCAATTCATTTTTTCGATCATTTGCCCCATCCCAATCACCATTTTCCATTAAACGCTGATCTGGTCGAAAACGAGAGTCTGTTGGGGCTACTGAATTATCTGGTTCATTCATTTCTATAGCTAATTTTGTGAAGTTAAACATTGAAGAATCTCCTCTTTAAAAAGAAAAAATATTTAAAATTAAATTGTCCCTAAAGGCAATAATTTTTAGGCATTAAAGAACGGAGGAATGGAATTCACCGGAGAAAGGTGACCCAAAGAACAGAAAAAAAGTTAATTCTTTAAAGATGAAAACTGATCCAGTTTTCATCTTTTCAAAATAAATGACTGGGCAAAATCGAATTTTAAAAGATGGAAGGTGGGAGACGGGGAACAGGAGGAATGAAAAGGCGGGAGGGTAAGAGACGAAGGTGGAAGCTCGCCCAGCCCTGATATCCTATATTCTCACATTGAATTGGATCCAAAGTCTTCGGGGTCAAAAAATATTGGAGTCAGGCTATGCAGTGGTTGAGAGTGTTGTGGTTGACCAAAAGGTAAGGGTTAACTATTATTCTCTTAATCCCCATTATTCGGTAACCCCTTTCAAAGTCTAATAAAAATAAAATTTTAATCCAAAAAACATACAAAGGTTCATTAACAGTCCAAATCCTTTTCGGTTCCCCAGTTTCAAACAAAACCTTTCCTTGTTGATTTTTCTGACTATTAATTGATGCAATATTTAAATAATTATCCCAATAACCAAAAATATAAAAACGAGCATTTCCTTTTTTGTCTAAAATAATTCCTTCAACCTTTAAAAAATAAATATTTAAAATTATTTTAATTATTTTAAACCTTTCTAGGTCGATCAGAAGAAAAATAACTGTATGAATGAAATTTAATTGTTGCACGTTCTCCACTGATATGATTTACAATATTCTTTAAAAATTAAAAAAATTAAATTAAAATTTAAAAAAATCAGAAAAATAGTATAGAAAATGAGGAGAGTTTTCTCTGCCGTCTCTTCCTTTTCTATGCTATTTTTTCGTTTTTTCTTTTAAAATTTATTAGAAAATTGGACTTGTTATAGCCTTGTTTTTCGAGAGTTTTAACATGTCTGGGTTATTTTGAGGGTTAGAAAAAATATATGGGACAACCCAAAAATGACTTTCAAAATTTTATTTAGAAATCTGACTAAGAGGTCTACCCGAAATTTAAAAAAAAAATTTTAAATTACAATGGAAAATTTTTTTTCCTCGCAAAGGACATTGTTTAAAATTTGATATTTTTATTAGTTCCATTTGATAGAGGACTATCGACTTTCTTCTTTTTCTTTAAAAAAATTTTTGGGAAAAGTTATGGCCATTCAAGGTCTTGTCTCAACAATTCCCAAAAAATTTTTAATTAAAAATTTTTTTTTCACTAACCATAGTTCCATGATTATCAATCCAAAGTTTTCCAACAATTATATTATGTACAGTTGTTGTTACCTTTAAGGAAAAATTTAAAAAAAATAAAAAAAAAATAAAAAAAACCTTTTGAAAAATAAAATTAGCTTTTCCATCTTTAAATTTAATTTGTGTATATCCTGTTGGAATTACAGACATATATTTACCACGAAAACGAGAGGCAACCTTTTTAAATAAAATTTAAATTATTTAAAAAATATTTAAAAAAACCATAAATTCTTGACTTAATTCCCAATTAACACTTTCTGTAAACATTGCAGCAGCTGGTGGGTGGTGAGAAACCTGAAAAAATAATTTTTTAAAAAAGATTAAAAAAAAATATTTAAAAAAATAAAAATATGAATCAAAGCTAAAATTATTTCTCTTTTTTTCTGGGGGAAAGGCTGGGAGAAGGGCTAAATTTTAAAGAAAAAAATCCATTAAAAAGAAATTTTTCTAAAGAGCAAGAGATCAGGTCCATAATTTTAAAGAGAAAAAAGGTATTTAAATGCGAAAGTATTGGAGAGAATCTTCAATTTCGAAAAAGAAAATTTAATTAAAAAAAATTTGGGGAATGAGTCCGTCCTTTAGGTATTTTTCAAAAAATTATTTTTTATATAGGATTAAAGCAAATACATAAATTTTAAATTCAAAAATATATTTACTAAATTTAGAAACTTAAAAAAAAAAATAAAAAAAGGAATTTTATTAAAAGGTGACATTTCATCCAAACCTCTCAAAAAATTAAAATAAAAAAAAATTTAATTAATCAAAAATTCCAAACTTGTTCAGTTAAGGACCTCCAACCCAAATCTGCCCTTCTATCAAATTCAAAAGTTTCACCCAATAAAGGATTAAAAGGTTTTGTTGTTCTTTTGGCCGTAGCTGAATAACAACTAATTGCAAACGCTGCTGTATATGCAAGTCTTTCTGATATATCTGATTTTTCTGAGGCTCTGTCTAATAAATAGGAATATTCCAAATCTTCGGTTATTCTTTGTAACATTGATAGAGGCTCGTTAAAATTTACCTTTAAAAATTAACAATTTATGAATTTTAATTAAATAATAGTGGAAATTTAATTAAAATGTTTAAAAAAATGTTTAAAAAAATTTGGAATTTTTTATAAATTGTTTATGAAGAGAAAGAAAAAATTTAAAAAATTTTAAAAAAATTTTTAGATAAATTTAAAAAATAAAATTAAAAAATTTTCATTAAAAAATACAAAAAATCAATAGGAAAATTAATTAAAAATATTTTAATTAATTTAAATTAAATTAATGGAAATTCTCTTTTTTTAAAGGATATTAAGAAATTGGTTCTTCAAATGGGTGAATAAAAATTTAGAAATTTTTTGAATTAAAAAAACTCCTTACAGGTATTGGAATTCTCGTCAATTCTTTTCCAATACAATTTTTCATAATTGACCAAAGATTTAATCCATGCGATTCTGGTTTTGGTGGAATTTTTGAACGTCTTTTTGAAATTGGTAAATTTGAATAAATTATTGGTTGAGTATTTTCTTTGTAATTATTTAAATTTTGTTGTTCCTTTAAAAATTAAAAAAAAAATTTTTTTTTAATTTTTAAATTAAATTTTACAAATTTAATTAAAATAAAAATTAAAAGAAAATTGATAATTCGAAAAAAATAAAAAAAAAAGTCAAAAATAAAATTTTTTAGAAAAAGGTCTAAACCCGGTGAAGATAAAAATAATTAAAAAAATTATTTTCTGAAACCCTTCCTCTTTAAAAAATTCCAAAGGATCTCTACAAATCAAAGGGATTGTTAATGGGACCAATGAGAATTTAATTAATTGACTTAATTTATAAATTAGAAATAAAATTATTTAAATTTAATTTAAAAAAAACTTACAGTTAAAATAATTTTACATTTAGACAAATCCAAATTTTGATTTAAATTGTTTTCCACTTTCGAAGAAGAAGAAGATTCATTTAATTTAATAAAACTATTATTTTTATTTTTTATTGAATTATTTCCAACATTTCCTTTAAAAATCTCCAAAGGTTCTTCTTCATCAAAACAAAAAGATGACGATTTTTCTGACCATCCCCCACTCCCATTACCTCCATAATTTTCTTCAAAATAATCAAATTTATTATTTTCTATTAATTTATTTTCTTCATGTAAAGTATCTGTTGCATCTTGAAATAAATCTTCATTTTCTTCTTCTTCATTTTTTAATGAAGGTCCTCCTAATGCTGTCATAAATGCTAATAAATAAAAAATATTTATTTATTTAAAAATTTATTAAGAAACGGACTTTGTAGTTTATTTAATTAATTTATAAATAAAAAGAGGAAAGAAAATAAAAATTTTTTTAATCAAATAAATAAAAAATAAATAAAATCAAAACATTTTCCCTTTCTCTTTTTTAATTTTATCCACGCTTTTTATTTTATTTATATAATAATAAAAAAGATAACGCATTCGTCCATTTTTTGGGGGGAAATCGCATTCAAAAACTAATTTGAGTCGAACGGGAACAGGGACGGTTTTGAGAGTTGCGGATTTAAAAAATATTCTGACACCGGATTCGGACTCAGCGCATGTCAGAGTACCATATGAGACCTTTCTTTAAAAATTTTTTTTCAAAAATTTTTTTGTAGGGGTAACCCCTTAAAAACAGTTTTTCTTGATTTTTTTTGAAAAATTTTACCTTCATATTTTGAATTTGGTATCATTCGACGCAGAATTTTCTCGCGCGTCGAATGATACCTCATTTAGCTTCTGATAAAATTTTATTATTGTTTTTATTTTTTTTGGCATAATGTATATTTTTTAATTTTGTAAATATTTTTGGTAAATAATTTATTTTAAAATATATTGTTTTTTTTTTAATTTTTAAAATTTTTAGCATTTAAGCTTTGAATGATCGTGCATGGAATAATAGAATACGATTTCAGTTCTGTTTTATTGGTTTTACGGACTGAGATAATGGTTAATATGGATGTAGGTTATTTTAAAGTTTAGTATTTTTTAAAGATTTGATTTAATTTTAGGGCCTCCAACGGCCATGATTTACTTGATCTTGTCAATCCAAAATGGAGAAAAGGTTTTTTAATATTTTTAAATATTTTAAAAGATTTTGTTTAATTTTAGGGCCTCCGACGGCCATGATTTACTTGATCTTGACAATCCAAGATTGAGAAAAGAAGGTTTTTTAATATTGTTATATATTTTTAAAGATTTGTTCTTTTTTTCCGAGAGTTGAGCATTGCGCTCCTCAACATTTACGATGTTCCCCTCCATTTTTCCCAGGAGTTGAGCATTGCGCTCCTCAATATTTACGATTTTCCCCTCCCTTTTTCCCAAGAGTTGAGCATTGCGCTCCTCAATATTTACGATCTCCCCTCCCTTTTTTCCAAGAGTTGAGCATTGCGCTCCTCAATATTTACGATCTCCCCTCCCTTTTTTCCAAGAGTTGAGCATTGCGCTCCTCAATATTTACGATCTCCCCTCCCTTTTTTCCAAGAGTTGAGCATTGCGCTCCTCATCCTCCTCCCTGGAGTACAGGGTTTGCCCGTTTACCTCCGTGCACCTCCACGTGGTGTACCCTGGGCATTGTTATATAATTTTGAAAAAATATATAAATATATATATCATTTTTATATGATTCTGCAAAAAATATAAAAATGATGTATATCATTATATAATTTTGAAAAATTATATAACAATGGCTAAGCACGGTAAAAAACGGGAATTTTTGAAGCAAATATCCATCTTAATCGATGATGAGGCGAGGGCCGAAGGCCCGAAGCAACAATCCATATTAATAAGTTCTAGCAGCACGCGAAGCGCGCCCCAAAGCCCTGCAGGGCTTTCAACGACCCAAAAAACAATTCTTACAAAAAAATTTTTGATCGAAAGCTGAAACCCATCTGAACGCACTTACGAGGCCGAAGGCCGAGAAGTCGAGGGCCGGAGGCCCGAGACTGAAAACCCATCTGAACGCTGAAAACCATCTGAACGCTGAAGTATAAGTTTGGGTCGAGGGCCGAAGGCCCGAGATTTGCATCCATCCCATAATGCAGAAGTAAAAGTATGTGGTTCGAGGGCCGAAGGCCCGAGACGTGAGTGAGGCGAGGGCCGAAGGCCCGAAGCAACAGTCCAAGAGTATTAAATTTCTAGCAGCGCGCAGAAGCAAATGAGTTGGTTTGAGGGCCGAAGGCCCGAGATTTGCATCCATCCCGTAATGCAGAAGTAAATGAGTGTGGTTCGAGGGCCGAAGGCCCGAGACCTGCATCCATCCCGTACATGGAGCATTGAAAGGAGTGAGTGAGGCGAGGGCCGGAGCCCGAAGCAACAATCCTGAAAGAAAAATTTTCTAGCAGCGCGCGAAGCGCGCCCCCAAAGCCCATTAGGGCTTTCCAAAACCCATAACAATTTTTTTCCAAAAATATGGGTTTAAACGCTCCCCCCGGCGTAACCGAATGCATCGTCCCACTGTACCCATTATACTAGTTTTTAGAAAAAAAAATTTATTTACGTAATTTGTTTTTAAATATTTTTAGAAAAAAGAGAAAAATTTTTTGATGAAGAAATATTTCGAATTCTTCATCAATATGGTGAAGAAATATTTTGAAGCAAAAAATTGCAAAAATGTAAAAAAAAAAATTTTTTGTAAAAAGTTGGCCAAAATAATATTTATTTTTAATTATTTTATTTAAAAATAAATGAAAGCAAAAAATTCAAAAAAATCCGTCAGCTTCCATATGCGTGGTAAAGTGTATAACGCTATAGACTACACTGAGGGAGGTCGTGGTTTCGAACCCGCCTAGTGCCCTTTTATTTTTAAAAATTAAAAAATATTTTTTTATTCACAAAAAAACCTACAAAGAGATCCTCCAGTATTTTTACTACTTTCATCAGCCACTCTAGCAGAAAGTCTCAAAGCTTCACCTTCAAGTTGTGAATGTTGTCTAGCCAAAATTTCATATTGTTTTTGCAATTCTTGATGTTTTTCATTTTGTGAGTGGGCAAGACGACAAAGAGATTCACATTCTTTTTTGTATTTGGCCAATAATTGATCGGTTAACTAAATTTTAAAAAATTGACCCAAATGAAATTTGACCCTTTTATAATTAAAAAATTTTTTTTTAAAATTTTGCAAAGGAAGAGCCGAATCCTTTCAAAAAAAATTACTTTATTAATAAAAAAAACCTTTAAAGACCCATCTCTCAAAATTTTGATAGAATTAGCTTTAGAAACACATTTTTTGGCATCTGCAGCATTTAAATGCCCAACAGCAAAATGTATAAAACCTTCCAATTCGTTCGCTTAAAATGATTTTTAATTAAACATGGATTTAGAGAACTTGGAATTTTCAAAAAAATTTTAAAATTGACCCTTTCGAGTCTTGACCATTTTATAATTTATTTTTGAAATTTTTTTAAATTTTCTCAAAAATTTTTAAAAAATATTTTAATAAAAAATTTACAAAATTTTGCAGATACTTCATTCAATTCTTTATTCATTCCATCAAAATCTCCAATTGGAAGTTCTTTCAATTCAAGTGTTTTACTTAAATATTTTTTCTGTTTCATTTTCATCATCTTCTAAAGTTGAAACTCTTTTAATTGCCAAATGTTTTGCATTTTCTAATTCTTTTAACCATTTTGAACGGTCTGACTAAATAATTAAAGAAATTATTTTTAATTAAAAAAAAATTAAATTAAAAATTTACATCATTAAAAGCCCTCAAATGTAGATTTTGTGAAAATGGAACTGTTATAACCTTTAAAAAATAGATTTAAAATTATTTTGGAAATTTTTGTTTAAATAATTTAATATTAATCGAATATTCAAATTATCCCAAAAATACCCTAAAATAATCAGAGAAATCAAGAATAAATGAAAAGTAAAAAATGGGACTGTAAACAAGACATTATTAAATAGGGTCTCCAAAGAATTATAAAAAATAAATTTGACAATGAGAAAGAAAAACGAAAAATAGAGAAGACTATTTGAATTTTAATTGATATTGTTTAAAAAATGATTTTTTCATAAAATTTTCTGAAAAGGGCGTGGTAGAATGAAATTCTCCTAATAAGGTCAAGGTATGACTACCAACAAGAAAAAATCAAAAAAATTTTTTTAATATTTTTAAACAAAAATTTAATTAAATAACCATATTAAGTCCATCATTTATATCACTTCGAATACTCGCCTCTTCCAATTTTATTGACCCACGAGAAGGTCCATTTACATCAGACGGATTTCTTTAAATAAAATATTTTTTTTAATTTATTTCAAAAAAAACCTGTAATATTTTAAATTTCCCATAGAATCAATTAAAAACCATCTTCGTCTATATCCTTTTACATAATTTGTCCATTTATATAACCAACCAGAAAATTCATTATTTTGATTTTTAGAAGAATTTTTGTCAATTTTGTGTCCATTTGAATCAGAAGAATTTTTAGTTTCAGGTAAATAAAAACTAGAACCTCTTTTTGGCATTTTTAAAATAAATATTTTATAGAAAATAACTGAAAAATGAAAAAAAAAATTTTGGAAACAAATAAACAAAGAAAAACATATGATTCAGCTGATAAAAAAGAAAAGAAAAAAATAACACGTAGTTAAGAATTTAAAAAATTAATTAATTTGGCATTTATTTAATTTTTTGGCATAATGTTTTTTGTGTGGAATTTTTTTTTGAATTTTTGATAAACGACGCGAATTGATTTTTTAAAGAATTTTGGTGGTTGTTTATTGATTTTTGTATTTTTATTGATTTATTTCCTTACCAATTCATTCTCCACCTAGTTCCGGAGTGTTTAAACCCTTATTTATCCCACTTAGCTAATTATTCCGAATAAATAGGAATTAACAGCGCGGGAGGATACTTTAATTATTTTAGTCTATTTTTTCTAATTTAAAGAAAATTATTTCAAAAAAACATTTTTTAAGATTTAACACATTTAACTAGCAAATAAACACAACTAATCCACTACAAACAACAATTACTCATCAAATAAATATTGAAGACTAAAAGAAAAAATGACAAGCCGCACGCCTGATTGGAAAGGAGGTGCAAATGTTCTCTCGGCTGTTCATAAAATCAGTACAACACCTTCACGTAATCCAAACTATATAAAAGGGAAAGTAAATGAAGGAGATCGTTATGTATGTCTTAGAAGTGAAGAACAATTGGAATTAGCTACACATCTTTTAACATCTCGATTATTGGTTTTCTTTTAAATTTTTGTTGTAAAAAATTAAAAAAAAATTTTTTTCTTTAAAAGGATGATGAAAATGCAACATGTTTGGATACATCAATGTCTTGTCCAACTAGCCCTGCTACAAAATTAGAACAACAGGCAAAAAGACAAATGATGAGAGTTAAATCTGACAATAATGTAAATAATGGAATTGATGGTGATAGAGTTTGTGCCTTTAGGTTTTTTTTTTGAATTTATTTAAATAGTTTGGTTTTTTACTTTTTTTATATTTAGAAAAGGTCTTGCTCCAATTGCTCGATTTGGTAAACTTTTTATTATTAAAAAACTATTCATAGGTTGTCCTTTTAGGAATCTTTAGACTTTACGATACCTTGATTTTATTATTGGTTGTTAGCCAGTTTGACCCTCAATGCATTTCAAGGAAAACTATATCTTTTTCTGTTCTGGCTAAAATCTAACGAAATTGATTATTCAAAAAATCCGTTTTCCTTCTGGTTTAACACCGGAGTCCGGTCCCTTGATTTTATCCGTTCTCTACTGCTATCCTATAAAGTACAAGCCATGAGAGAATTTTTCTCATTTTTAAAATTTATTTTAGGTCATCGTGCCCAACAAACAAATGTTCTCTTTCATTGTATCCAACCATCATCAACCTGTATAAAACGTTCAAGACGTTATATAGTTAAAGAACCTGAAAGAATGTTGGATGCACCGAGTTTATTGGATGATTTTTGTATGAATTTTTTTATAAAATTTTTTTAAATTATTTTAATTTTCTAGACACAAATTTAATTGATTGGAGTAAAGCAAATGTTGTGGCTGTTACTTTGGGAAATAAACTTTTTCAATGGAACGCAGCAACGGGGGCTGTAGATGAGTTGAAAGATTTTGAAGATTTGGAGGCTAATCCAACTGTTGCAAAATGGTCAAAAGAAGGACAATATATTGCTATTGGATTTTCTGATGGAACTTTAAAGGTTTATTGAAATCTTTTGAAAATAAAATTAAAAATCCTCAATTCTATTTAAATCCTGAAAGTCAAATACTGACTAATTTTGGGCTTATTTATTATATTAGAATTAATTATTTTAATTGAATTTTAAGATTTTTAGCCAGGGAAGTCTGTATTTATTCAGCGAGCAAAAATTATCAGGTTCTTTCGTTAGTCGGATTTGCTGGGACTTAATCCCTTCCCATTTTCAAAAATTAATTTATCTTCCTTTCCCTGAAAAATTTCTGATGAATGTATTGGTTGATTTCTACTAACCATTAAAAATACTTGAATTTAGCAATAAATTAGACTTATTGATTTATAAAAAAATTTGTTTTTTAAGTTAGTCGATTCAATAAGTAAAAATGTTTTACGAACAATTCGAACTGAAGGGATGCGCTTGGCTTGTGCTTGTTGGACAGCAAAGGGAGAACTTAGTTGTGGTTCTAGAAATGGAAAGATATATCATCATGATGTTAGAATGCCTAAATCTTTGATTAGGTTATTTATTAAAATTTTTTCAAAAAATTTATTTGGTATTTTAAAATTTTATTGGGGTAAATATGAGCCAATTAAATTTTTTTATTTATTTTTAGTGTAGTGGTATAGTTGTTTGTTCCCCCCTTATATCGTCTTGGGTTCGATTCCTTTCACTGAATACTTATCTTATTTTCTTATTTTAACATTTTTAAAACGTTTTTGAATTCAAAATTGAAAATATTTATTACTAAAAAATTTTTTAACTTAGATTTTTAACAATTTTAATTTAAATAAAAATATTTAATCCAAAAAAATTTTTTTTTCTAGTGTTTTCTCTTCTCATTCTAGCGAAGTTTGTGGTCTTAAATGGAGTCCAGATGAACACTTTCTTACAAGTGGAGGTTCTGATTGTCTTGTACATGTTTGGGAGAAGACACAATTATCTAATTTTAATGCGGTTATTTTTAATTTATTAAAAAAAATTTTTTAATTTTTTAGCCTCCACTTTATCGATTTGATGATCACATTGCAGCGGTTAAGGCTATTGAATATGTTTGTTGATTATTTTTTTGAATAATAAAAATGATTTTGGATTGATTAGATCTTTAAAAATATTTAGAAAATTATTTTAAACTTTTTAAGGTACCTCAAATGGGCCTCGGTCCTTCCAATTTGGTAGCCACTGGTGGAGGAACACGTGATCATACTATTCGTTTTTGGGATCTCAATGATGGATTGCCTTATTTTACGTTGGATACACAAAGCCAAGTTTCTTAAAAAAAATTTTTTATTTAAAAAATTTCTAAAGATAACCGGTATTCTCTTCAATAAAATCCATTCTGAAATGATTACCGGCCATGGAGCCCCAAAAGCAGGCGTTCGTGTTTGGCATCATGAACCGAATAAAATTAAAAAATTTGAACCAACAGCTGAATTGAATAATGGTCAAGGAGGGCGTGCATTAAGTCTTTGCCAAAGTCCTTGTGGAGAATATGTTATGACTGCAAGTCAAGTATGAATAAAATTTAATAATTAATTATTTTTAAAATCCTAAAAACCTAAACTTTTAATTTGACAATTTTTAAGACCTCCTCTATAAACGAAAAAATTTCCTGATTAAATTTTAAAAAATTTTTGGGGGTCAGATTGGATTATTTTTAATTTTTAAAATATTTTTTGATTTTAGAGAGAAATAATTGTTTTTTTTCTCTTTTTTCAAATCTTCTATCCAAATCTTCTATTCTCTTCTATCCATTTTAAGTTTTTCATTAGGAAATTTTTTTGTCAGAAACCGTTAATGAAAATATTAAAAAATAATTTTTGGAGTTTTTTTTTAAATTAATTTTGAAAGAGGGAAATATGTTTTTATTTATTTTTTGAGGTTCTTTTTAGTTGATTTTTAAATTTTTTAATTATCCATTTTTAAAAAAAAAAATTAAAAAATTTTTAAAAGGATGAAGTTTTACGTATTTGGCATGTTTGGAAAATAGATGAATCTATGCGTAAACAAACACAAGAAAACGTAACAGCAAATGCTCGTAAACAACTTCAATATGCTTTGAATGGGCACATTGGTGTTGGTAATGGAAGAATAATTCGTTAACTTTTTTTTAAATATTTTTTTGTAAAATTTGTTTTTTTTTGGTTTCATTTTTGCCCTTTTTTCTTTTTTTGATTTTATTTACTTAACTCAATATATTTACCCAAACAATTTAAAAATAAAAAGTATTTTAAATGAAAAATGGTTTAAAAATGATTTTCTGGAATTTTTTTTGAAAAATTTTTCCGAAAATTTTTTTTTATTTTTTTGAAATTAATTTTTACAAATTTTGGATGTCTTACAAATTAAAAAAATATTTTTTTAATTTTAACATAGGAAGACGACTTTTTTTTCATTTTTCAAACAATCCTTTTTAATAATTAAATAATTTTCCTTATCAAATAACCATAAAATTCGTTTCTTTTGAGGAGGCTGGCAAACCGCCTCTCTCCATTGATTTCACTTTTACTATCAAAAAATAATAAAAAAAATATAAAAAAATTTTTAAGTTAAAATATTGTTAAATAAGCCTTTTAAGATTTTTTAGAAATTTTAAATTTATTAAAAATAAAATCTGAGGCCTTTAAAATAATCTAAAAATTCTTAAAAAATATTTTATTAAATTAAAGAAATGGATAATAAATTAAGACAATTAATTTCAAAAGTAAAAAAAGAACATGATGATGATTCTGTTGATAGATGTATATATGCTACAACTGTTTATATTATTGGATTTTTTGCGGTAAAAACTTTTTTGAAAAAAAAGTTTTTAAGAAAAATTTCTTTAAAGGTTTTAATCATGGCAAAACAATATGTTGGTGACCCATTACAGTGTTGGTTACCTGCAGAATATACTGTAATTTTGAAATAATTTTTAAAAATAAATTTTTGTATTTTATGAAAGGGTGCTTGGGAGTCTTATATAGAAAATTATTGTTTTGTGGAGAATACTTATTATATTGCACAAAACCAGAGCAGTAAAATGTGAGAATTGTTCAGTTAATTTAAAAGTAATTCGAGTTAATGGACATTATGAGAATTTTGTAGAATTAGGGATTATGAAATTTTTAATTTCTTTGACTTTATGAGATTTTTGTGTTATTGAACATTTTGAGATTTTCGAGTAATTGGACATTTTGAAATTTTTACGTTATTTGACCTTTTGAAATTTCGAGTTGTTGGACATTTTGAAATTTTCAAGATATTGGGCCTTTTGAAATTTTGGAACAATTAACTGACCAAATAAAAACAATTGTAAAATGATATAATAATTATTTTTTAATATAAGGCTTTCACCAGAGAACAAAAAATCTCGTCGCAAATACGAACTCCGTTACTACCAATGGATCCCCTACATTTTAGCTTTGCAAGCATTGTTGTGTTTTGCCCCAAAAATGATTTTTAAAATTTTATGTAATTTTAGTGGTAAATAAAAATTAATTTTCTAAAAAATAAAAAATTTTTTTTGAAAGAATTAAGAATAAACGATTTGGCTAAAATAGCCTATAGAGAAAATAAAAAATCATTGAAAGATGAAAATAAGTCTAAAAGAATTGCTTACCATTTGATTGCACATACAAATGCTAGAGGTGATTTTTGAGGGGAATAAATAATTATAAAAAATTATTTTCTTAAGCTCAATCCTCCAATTATTATTTAACGTCTATTTATTTAATTATGAAGATAATGATGTTTTTATCTATTTTAATTCAATTGGCTTTAATTAATTTATTTTTGGGAACTTGGGATATTTTTTGGGGATTTAATATTTTATGGCAAATTGTTGTTGATGGGGTAATTAATTAAAGTATTAAAACTAATTATTTTTAATTTTTAAACAGGTCGACTGGAGAAACAATGGCTTCTTTCCTAGGGTATTTCCTTTATTTAAACATTGAACATTTATGACATTGGACATTTTGAGAATTATTAGAGATTGGACATTTTGAGATTTTAGAGATTGGGCATTTTAACTGTTTCGTAGAATTGGACGTTTCGAATATTCCATGGGATTGGACGTTTTGAAATTTTTGTGGGGTTGGACATTTTGAGAATTTATGTGTTATGGACATTTTGAGAAAAATATGGCAATAGACGATTTGAAAAGAATTTTTCAGGTCACCTTTTGCGATCTACAAACACGTGATATTGGTCAATATAGGGAACATACAGTTCAATGTGTTTTAATGATAAATATGTATTTTTCTAAAGAATTCTACATATTAAAATTTAAGAATAATTTTAAAGGTTTGCCGAAAAGATTTTTATATTTTTATGGCTCTGGTTTTTCCTTTTGCTTTTTATTCTTCCTTTAAATATCCTTCTTTGGCTTTACAAAATTTTTTCAATGGAAAGTATTGAAGGAATGGTAATTGATGCACTCAAGGCAAAATTTTTAAAAATTATTTCTTAATCCCCTTTTATTTTTTCAGTTACACGACCATTTTCCCACAATTCAGGATACCCGAAAATTTATTAGGGAATTTTTAAAAATAGATGATGTTGTTATTTTGAGGATGATTAATTCAAATGTTGGGTATTTACAAACTTCTGATATTTTACATCAATTATGGCTTAATTATAATTCTATTGAAGATATTGAGAAAAAATAAAATAAAAATTTATTTATTTAAATAATATTTTTTATTAAAAGAAAAAATTATTTAAAATATTTTTAAATTAAAGGGAGAAAAAAGAAAAAAAATTAATATAATCAATTTAAATTATTTTTAAAATTATTTTCTTAAAATAAGTCATTTTTATTTATATTATTCTAACAAAAATACATTGACGGCTTCAATCCTTGCTCAACAATAACAGCTTCCGAAGGTTGTTGTAAAATTTTATCTCCAGATGCTAATTTTTGTTTTGTTAATGGCTGTCCATTTTTTCTTTAAAAATTAATTTTAAATTTTTTGTTTCAAAATTTCCAATTACCCAACAGGCAAATCATCGTCCGCAGCAGCATAATGATGTCGAGCTCTAAAACATGCCAAATGAGCGTAATATACAGGCGCTGGGATAGATACAGGCATTGGTGCACGTGCAAACAAATAACATAAATTATTAGAACAAGTTTCTAATTCGTCTGCAGTAAAATTATTTTCATCCATTAGAACAAAATAATGGGAAGGACGAGAAGTTCCCTTGAAAAAAGAAATTTTTAAGAAATTTCCGAAATTAAAAAAAATTTTTTTTTTAATTTTGTGGGAAGACTTCAAGTAATTTTTTAATAAAAAAAAATTAACATTTACCAGCATTCCCTTTTGCGAACACAAATAAAATTCTTTTGCATAACTTGTAATATGTCCATCAATAACAGTTCCAGGTTGAAGATTTCCTTTGCTACAAAAATAAAAATATTAAAAAATAAAATTTCTCATACTTTTTCTCATCATTATCATTTTTATCAAAAAATCGTGTATTATGTCGTTTCTGTACAACAACAACTGTAAGTTTTGGTTTTTGAACTCCTTGAAAATATTGGTCAATAGTTTTTCGAATTGATGAAACTTCAAAATCCATAACTCCTTGAAATTGAGATTCTGACACTCCATCACGGAAGACAATAATTTTTGCAGGGCGTAATTCACTCCCATGGAAAAGTTTTGAACCCTATAAAAATATTATTTTTAAAATAAACTCTTTTAAAGTTTTTAAACCTTTTGAAAATGTATAAGTCGTTCATTAAACATTTCTCCCATATCTTCAATCCATTCAGTTCGGTGATGTTGTGCACGGACAGTTGCGGTAAAACTAAAGGAAAAATAGGAAAATAATTCGAAGAAAACAAAAATTGAAACAAATTCAGAAAGTAAAGGAACCATAAAAATTAACAAATTTATCAATTGTGCTACCAAAGAAAAAAATTTTTTAACTCACAACTTTTAATGGAATTCTTAAAAACTCTTTAAAGCCTAATCCATTGACAAAATTAAACCTAAAAAAAGAAATTTAAAAAATTACCGAGTAGCATTCAAATCAATATTTCCAACCAAAGCAGAAATTGATGGTGAAAGAGTATCACCAGGTGCAGGATGAGTTACGTCTATTCCAATAAAAAGTGTTGGTGATTCTTTTTTGACAAAAGTTCCCCATTTCCTTAAAATATTTAATAAGTTCTTTTAAAAAATTCAAAAAATACTCTGTTGCATTCGCATCAATTTTGCAATTAACACCTCCACATTTTGCATTGATTTTCAAAAAAATATTTCGAGCAACAGCACTAGACATTGGACCACCTCTCTCAGCTTCATTAGAAAGTTTGTTCCAAGTCTTTTGAGAAATCATTTGCGAGCGAATTCCAAAGCGAAGTTCACAAATTCCTTTGAAAGATTCTGAAAAAAGAATTACTAAATGAATGTAATTGGAACAAAAGGGAAAAGAAAATTAAAAAAAAAAACAAACGATATATCCAACGATTATCAGGCATTGCAACAATTATAATTGGCATAACTCCTTGTCCCCAACTTTTCGCTTCTTGACTACGATGAGCAATTAAATTTGCTAGTTGATCTTTATGACGGGTGTCAAAGTCAGTAACACCTGCTGGTTCTGGATGTACAGGTATTCCTCTATTTGAACAAGACTGAACTAATGCTGACCATGCCTTACTAAAAATTATTGATAATCAAACTTTGAATAAATATTTGTCATTTAGTCCCGTCATTTTAATCGGAAGTCTTCAGAAATAAATAAAAAATATTTGGGACCAAATGTCCTATTTCAAAATACAATTTTATAATTTCTTAAAAACTAACCGATATCTTTCAAAAGAAATACATTTATCCACAATGACCAAATCAAAAACAATATTTACAGCAGGCTTCCCAAATAAATTGGGTTTCTCCACAGCTTTGATTCCCATAATGTCACGGAACGATTTCTGAAAAGAATTATTTTAATAGAATTTTAATAAATTCAAAAAATTAACCGAAAATTCGCATCTTGGAGGATTTAAAACACGAGCACCAATTTCAAGAAATTCCGTATTTATAGCCACTTCAAATGTGTTCATAACAGGATTAGCATAAAATTTGCACTCAACTTTAGCCATTTGATCAATATCAGAGAAACGTTGACGTGGAGGTGTTGTTGTAAACTTAAAATAAAGAAATAATTTATCGAAAAATTCAAAACTAAAAAAACCTGATTTGTCATAGCTTGTAATGCATCAGGCAATTTTCGACGCAAACGTTGTAATTTATCCGAAACTCTGAGAACCTCAATTGGCAAGACCAAATTTCTTTCTTTTGGCATTATTTTAATAAGAGGCATTGAACGGAATTTAATTCGATAATTATATTTGGCTGCATAATATTCTGTCACCGAAACAGTTTTTCCAAGTTCCTCACATTCAAATTTGTAAGCATCAGGCGATTTGTCCACAACATCACAAAAAGACGATTCACTTTCAATAAAATTTTCAGCAATGCGTTTTTTCTTCATTTTAAGACCTGAAAAAAAGATTTAATGAAAAAAGAAATAACAGAATAAATTTTCAAAAACTTTTTCACGTCCACCCCACAGTTTCCAATTCTTTCTTCGTAAAGTAATTATAACTAACTAACCACTTAAAAGAGTTCTCAATTCATTTCGTTGCGATTGATTCATCCCATAATCACCAAGACGTTCAATTTCACTAACATTAAGAAACCTTCCCGTCTTTGCAAAAGCATAGAACTGAAGAATGTCACAACCAACTTTGTAGAAGGCACTGTGCGCGACTACAAAAATAAATTATATTAGGTACCTAACTAAACTTGAAAATAGTGAAATTTATATTAACTAAATTGATGGTTAGGTGCAAGTGTGTTATACTTTATAATTAAATTTAAGGTAATAGGTCAAGGTTCGAATCCATTACGGATAAGATTAATTTTTTGTTGGGTTTCTTTGTTTTTAAATGTCAAATATTTATTTGAGATGGAAATATAGTCAGTAAAAATTTTAAAAATTAAAAAACTCAAAAAACAAACCATCAAAATTGACAAAACCATGCCCAACATTTCCTTTTGGTGGAGCCAATCCCCTCTTTGCATAAGCATACAATCCACGAAGCATTTCAAATCCTCCCAAATCCAAAGGTTCATGATACGAATTTGGTGGTTTGATGTAAAGACGGCTAATTTCGCAATGAATTGTTTTGTCTAGAGCACCAATTGGGCAACGAGCTTGTTGAGTAATAATTAAATTCAAAACACGGAAAGCATCATCTTCGTGTGTTTCTTGTTGTTTTATTGTAATAGTTCCTGTTGGCTTGATTACCATAATAAATGTAGCTTTGTTGCCATCCTGAATAAAACGTTTAAATATTAAATAGTTAAAAGCTCAAATGTGGACAAATTAGGTGTGGACAAACATGTGGACAAACAAATTAGTAAGCAAAGGATCTGAATTCTAGCGACCAAAAGTCGTTTATTTACCCTCAATTCTTCAAGCCAATTTTAAGACTTTCGTTCAAAGAGAACTAAAAAAATAATTCAAAAATACCAACCCTTCTTCCTTCATCTGTTTCAAGCTTAACTTCCCCAACAGTCCCAGATTGAACAGGTAATTGATTTTTTGCAAAACACAAATGAGAATCATCATATACCAAATTGTTTCTTCCCCCAAAGTAAGCTTCATTTGCTTGAACAAATTTCCAAAACCATTGACGAAGAACCATTCTAAAATGAAAAATTATCTAAAAATTTAATATAAAAAATAAACTTGTTTGTGGTTGAAATTTCTTTGCGTTTATCTTCCTGTTGGTGGAAAAAGTCGACACGATATTTGAATATATGCATTCTAGTATTAAACTTCAATTTGAAATAGTTGACTACAACATCAGTCTTACGTCCCAAAGTTCCTTTGAAATTTGACGGATTTTCAGCTTCAGTCAACTTAAACAAAAAATTTTATTTAAAAGAGATAGGGAGTTAAAAAATTTACTTTTGCAACTTGTAAATTACGCATTGGCCGAGTCGCAACTTGTCCTCCTCTACCACTACCGCCAGACCTTCCACTATCGTAACCACCGCCACCTCCTCCTCTGCCCCCACCTCCTGAACGCCCGCTATCATATCCACCACGACTACCTCCTGATTGTCCATAACCGCCTCCTCCCCGTCCTCCACCACCACCACTAGAACGGTCATAACCACCACCACCACCGCCACGACCCCCTCCTCCTCCATATCCGGAACCACCACCGCGTCCTCCTCCTCCATATCCGCCACCACCTCCACTGGAGCCACCACTTCGACCTTGCTGACTTTGGCCTCTCCAAGACATTGTTTTGATGAAAATAAAGGTAATCTCCAAAACTGGAAAAAGTTAATGTTATTTTTTTTTAATTTAATGGGTCCCTCCCCCAATGATTTTAACATAAGTAAATCTAGTAAAGTGACCTAACTCAACACCCAAACCCGTGAAAATTTCCCCAAAGAACAAACAAATTGAGATATCAAAATAAGAATATAATATAAATATACAACAAACAAATTCAAAACAAAAGTAATCATTTATTCAAAAACTCATTAAATTTCCAAAGTTTACGTCATAAAATCATTAAAAGAGAAAAATGTCCACCAAAAAACATATAAGATTGAGATGCTTCCAAATAACCAAACAGACAGAAGACCTTCAGATATACATCACAACACACATGCCACCCAACTGCTCCTGGTAGACCTAAAAATGATGTTATAAAAATAGATCAATGTATAAAGATAAACCTCAATGACATCATCCTCTTCCATTTCCAAGCTCTTCGGCGTATCGTCGTCGTTCACACGCCTGCCATCAAACAAAAAACGAAGCGTATTAACCTGAAAACAAATCAAGATTTTCATGCTAAGTAAGTCTCAAACAACTAACCGCGACACCAGTACGCTCAGCGTACGCCTTCTTAAGCTTTCCCATGCTGGTTCCAAACTTGACTCGGAAGTGAACCTCATTAGAATCCTAAAATTTGAAGTGAAAACATTGAATTCTAATAGTTCAAATCAAACAACGAACTTGTCCAACAACTTTGATCTTGATGTATTCAGCCGACTGTTGAGTAGTCTCACCAGAAACGGCAGTAGTGTTGTTATCTGCGTCAGCCATTTTTTATTTTTTTAAATAAGATTTTTTGAAAAAGATAATTTCTAAAAATTAGTTAAACAAGTTTACAAATAAAACAAAAATTATTAAATGCAAGTAGAATAAAGTATGAAAAGAATTAACGGAGGAAAAATCAATGGAACACAGCGGGTCCAGCCCGTTGACGCGCGCGTCATGATAAGCTAACTCTTTTCCTTAGACATTATGCCAACATTTAAATCAAACGGTTATTTACTCTCTTCATTTTACATTCTCTCTCGCATGCCTCACTTTCATAAATATTAGGAAAAGGGTCAGAAAGAGAAAAGTTATAAAATGGTCAGTCACTAGGAATGAGGAAAAATAAAATGGTCAGTCTGTATTAACTTCATGAAAAGTGTATGAAAATTTTCAAAATTTTTTTTATAGAATCTTAAAAGAATTATCTATGAAATGATGGGAACAGATTTTTGAAAAATGGGGATAGTTTTTGAAATATAGGATTTTAAAGTTTTAATCTCGGATTGGAAAAGAAAGAGTATGCAAAAGAGAGAGGGACATTTAGAGAACGAAAGAAAAGAAAAAATAGTAAAGCAGTTTTGACGCGTGCGTCAACGGGCTGGACCCGCTGTGATGGAATCGATAAGAATGAAGACTGAAATTATGTTGTTTCGAAATAAGAAAAAAACATGTTCAAAATATCTAATTTGTAAAATGTCCAAAAAAGGAAAAATTGTCATTTTGTCGCAGGGAGAGATTTTGTAATCGACATTTTGAAAGGAGAACGAAATTTTGTAAATCCTGTTAATGTAATCCTGTTTATTGTAATCCTGTGTAAATCCTGTTTTATTCCAATCCTGTTAATGGAATAAAACAATTTAAATTATCATGAATATTTATAATAAACAAATTAAAATAAAAAAAAAGCAAACACATATAAAATTATCCAATGATTACATAAAATTAACACAAAAAAAACATCTAAAATGACGAATTTGTCAAAAGCGCTACACCGCGCTGACTAAGCAAAGCCTTATCAAAATTAACAGGAACAAAATATAATTCAAAAAGGAATTGTGCACGATTTGCATACAGATAAACTGGAACAGATACAACTTCCTTCTCTTTTTGCTTCTCCAATGTCCAAACAAATTGAAGTTTGTCAACCTCTGAATGAATGCTATCTGTCAGCTTTATTTTATTTGGAGATTCACAATTAATGCCAACTGCTCGAAGGCCTAGAATTATTTTTAAAAGGATTTTTATTTGTTATCATTTATCTAATCAAACCTGTAAGCGAAAAACTCGTTGGCCCTTGCTGTTGCTTTTGTTGATCAGCACCTTTTCCAACAGCACGAACATGCATATTCAACTGTTCCAATGACCATCCATTAGTTTGCGCTACAAACTGGCGTGTCGCAGTGATGTAAGCTTCAGGGAAAAACATTCCTCCTAGCCAGATACTTTCTGCTTTCAAATTGCTAGAGCGTGAAAGCCGATCCAATTGCTTAACGCGTTCCTTCAAATCATTCATCCACACATGTGCAATCACATCACGAGGAATGGTATATTGCTTCCAACTTTGAGGCACATCTTTGCTTTTGACGAGTGCAGCAATTAATTCTCGGGTGTGGTTGTTCTGTTTGTGCTTGCCATCGCAGATTTCATGCAGTTCAATTAAATCTTTGCGAATCTAAATATTAAAACTTTTATGTAACCCTAAAATTTCACAAAAAGAATAACCTCATTAAGCAATCGAGAGCCCAAATTTATTTCACGCTCAAAGAACCGAAAGATTGGATCCTTTACATTTTCTTTTGTGCGTCGCAATTTGCAAATCTCCTGAAATTTATTGAAATTATAAGTATTACTTGTAAAATTTTAAACCTTTGGAAGTTCAGCTAACCAAACTTGACAATGCTCCTTAAGAACAACCATCCATGAAGGTGCGACTTTATTTTGTAAAGAGCTGTCAATTTCATCATAAGCAAGCTCATCATCTGACATTTTGAGCATTTTACGAAGCAATTCTTGACCTTAAAATAAACAAAAAACGTTTTTGAAAAAATATTTTTGTAAAAAACCTCGTTCTGTTAAAAGAACTTTTTCAGCATTATTTGGAAGACCAATCCAACTTGGCATTTGAGCTGCTTTTATTTGATGGACCCAATTGATAAGACTGTCTTTTGTTGAAGTTTCATCTGGAACAATTAATGGAGTAGAATTGCCATCAATATCTTCGACCAGAACAAAATTGGAATCAAAGAGGCATTGAGTGAATAATTTATTTAAGAAAGTTTCCAGCAATTTCTAAACATTAAAAATAAGAAAATATTATTGAATATTAAAAATCAACCTGATCAAATCGATTATCAATTTTTCCACCATAAATGCACTGTGATAGAAGTGAACGCAAAGCCAACCAAGGAAGTTTAGATGGTTTTACATTACTTCGACCCTAAAATGAAATGTTAATTTATACACAAGTTATAAGAATACCTGAGCAATTTCATCAACCGATTGATCCAAAGTATCACAAGCAACACGAAGATCTGCATCTGAGAATTCATAAGAATTTGCCCATCCAAGTGGTTGATATCTTAAACGTTCTTGAACTATTGCATGGAACCAGCACAACAAAAAGTAAAGTCTTGAACGTTCAGCAGGATTTTTCGCAATTTTTTGAGGAGATATTGAAGAAATTGAGCGCAATAAGTTTGCTTTTAGACCAGTTGAAGGCTCAAATACTAGAACACGCGAGGCCTAAAAACGAAGATATTATTTGAATTCGGCATAATTTAATAAACCTGAATCATTGAAACAGGCAGTTTAGAGTTAATCTCAGCAGTCAAGAACAAGCGGAAATTATTATGAGGTTTCAGATTGTGCAACTTCTTTTCCAAAGAAGTAAGCCAATCAGGTGCCAAATGAACATTTTTAAGTAACATCCATCGCCCATTCCTACTAGAAGAATCAAGAGCTTTGTCAGCTTGATCAAATCCTTCTGAAGACCCGATTGCAATTGAAACCATATCTTTGTTATTCATCTCTACAGCTAAATCCTCTACACGTCCAGAAACATCATAACCAACAGCCGAGCATAAAAGTACAGGTACTTTGCTTTTGATCTGAATTATAAGAATTAAAATTTCATTCCAGTATTTAATAAAACAACCTCATGTTCAATCACTTCTCGAAGATTTAACACTTTATCCTGAAGCATAAACTCATTACCAAAAGTTGCAGCAATAAGCAAATGTGCAGAAGCAAGCAATCGGTCTGGCCTCAATGTGTAAATGACGATAAATTCATTAAGAGCCTTTGCAATTGCTGTAAATTAAAAAGGTAAAATATTTATTTAAAATATTTTAAAAACTAACGATTTCCAAGTTCTTTAGTTGTCCATATTTCCGGAACAGAATTTTCTGGTTGATCAGATCTAAGCCATTCAGTTAAATTTTCAGTTGTAACAGATGTTTTAAATTTTTCAATACATTCCCGAAATGCTGGCAACTTTGAAAGTGAAATAAGTGAAGCAATTTGTTGTTCATTTAATGGTGGTATGACAATTTGTTTTAAATTTTGAGTTGTTGCACTTTTGAGTTGTAGCTTGGAAGAATAAAGAAGCAAATAGTCAAACTCTTCTTCAAATTTGTTTGAGCTAGTACAACGCAAGTAAATTCTTAAGAGAAGAAGTGCCAACAAAATTTTGTCTGTGTGCATCATACCATGAGAAACTCGTGAATATGTCAACTAAAAATAAGATTCAATGTTGCCATAAAAAGGTTCAAATACCGAAAACAAATCCTGAAGAATAATTGAAAGTCTTGTATGATGATCCTTCACGCCAGATAATCGAGGAGATTTCAACGCATTTGTGAATATATCCAAAAGAAAATCAAGCGAATAATTGTAGAGAAGATGAATTTCATCCAGTTGATGCAACATCATGTAAATGTAAGAACAAGCAGTAGCCAATTTGTTGTATTCTTGAGAAACACGATCAACCTCAAATTTAAAAAATTAATTTGAGGTTTAAAAAATTAAGTCAAACAACCTCTTTTATGACTTGATCAGTTTCGGATGATTTCTTCTGTACTTCTTTTGCTTCGTTTTTAAGTTTTTCTAAAGTTGCAATAACTGAATCATCATCAAGAATCTTTCCTTTTGAATCATTGAGTGCATTCAAAAGAGCCTTTTCTAACTGCCTGAGTCTAACAGCAAATTCTCCTTGTAATTTTAGTAGATTATTTCGCTTCTCTTCAATATCTGGACGTTCACTGTGAAGCACTTGATTAAGGCACTGTAACTCCAAACTTGTCTTTGTAATTGTAAAGTTGACAAAAGTGACACGAGAGCAAACATCAGAAGGAAATTCAACCTTTAAAGTTAAATCAAATACTATAAAAAAATAAAAGATGAAAAAATACCGAAGAATCTCTTGTAAAAAGGAATATTTTAAATGCTGGTGACAAATCAATGTCTTGATCTCCAATTGTAATAAGAACACGACCGCTCGCTTTCTTGACCTCTCTGTTCAACACTGGATTCAGAATTGGATCATAAGACTCAACATCTTGAACTAACAATGTTGTTCCAAAACGTAATGCTGACTCAAGTGTTTTTCTTTAAATAAAAACTTAATTTATTTAAAGAAAAGTTAAAAACAACCTGAAGGAATTGTCATTAAAACTGGTTTTTTGAACAGTAATCTTCTGATCTCTATTGTTGGAAGAAAATTCCTTGCAAATGTAATCAATCGATTGTCCATTTGGATCAATGATAAGCGGGAAGCGGTTGAAATTGTGAAGCATTATCGCATTTTCTGTACAAAGTTCATCCTTTGGCATTCCATTTGTATACCATTGTTGTCGTTCATCAGCAGTTGAAAGATATTCAATACGAGCAAGTTCGTGACGGAAAACAACATCGGCTGTTTGCAAAATGTTCATCCATTTATGAAATAGTTTGTCTCGTAAATATTGGTCGTAATATCCAGAGTAAGAGAGGAATGCAGCAGAAAGAAGAACATCACCAACAAGAGTTGCATTTTGTTGACTAAATCCTTCCCGGCTAGCTTGCCAACGGTCGCATTCTACTCGAAGAGAAGAAAGTAGTTGAGTGCTCCTATCAACTTTCTTTTGAACAGCAGCTAGATTTTGTTTAATGTTTTCTGCTTCTGCTATAAGTTGAGCATATTCATCCTTTAATTATTTATTTTTTAGAAAAATACATTAGATAATAATAAACCTTAAGTTTCTGAATTCTATCCTCCAATTCTTCAATCTTCTTCTTTACTTCCTCGCCTGCATGCGCTTTTTGACTAGCATCTTGTTGAAGACGTGAAAGTTCATTGTTTAGAGGCTCTACTTTGTTTAACATTTTGGCATAAGAAAGTTGTGCTTTTGACCATTTTACGAGTGGACCACATGCAACACTGGCACGAAGAACCTTTAAAAAATTGTAAACAAAATTAAAAAAATTAATGTGAACCTTTTCATATTCCCAATCTGGATTGTTAACAAATGGTCTCATTTTCTCTGTAATTTCTGGAGTAATTGCTTCTGTATTGAATTGAACGATTCTTGGAATAAAATCTTCTTTGACCAAAATTCCACGAATCTCTCTCCAACTGCTAACTTTTTCACCAAGTAATAAACAAATAGCTTCGACAGCAAGTTTAACAGCATTTGGTGGAGAAGCCATTGAACGAACCTCAACGAGTTGTTGCTTCTTTATACCAGAAACGGCACTTTTGGCTTCTTCAACAGCAGGTAATACCTTTAAAAATAAAAAATAAATTGATAAAAAGTAAAAGAGAATCTTACTTCAGCAAGTTCTTTTTCCACTTCAGCTTTCTTTATTTCAATCATTTTCTTCTCGTTGCGAATTTGTTCTTGTAAAGTTTCAGATTTTTTCTTCTCATTTTCTGCTTCCCTTTGATCAGCCAACATCTGCTGCAATTTTTCATTAGCTTGTTTCTGTTTTGTTCGTAATTCTTCACTTTTCTGACTCAACGAAGCTTTTAATTCGGTAACTTCTTTTTCAGTTTCTTGAATCTTCTTCAAACCATTCTCAAGGTGAATTTTCTCCTCTGTCAATTCCTAAAATAAAAAATTTTAGTTGAAAATAAAAAGATAATTAGATACTTCACGCTTCCTTTTGAACAATGTTGTGAAATGTTTGATGAAATCAAGGTAATGCCGAGGTGTTACAGCCATGACACGATGACCTTTTCGCGATTCAACATCATTCGTCCTTTGAACCTCGTTGTGAATATGAACAAAGGAATTAACAACAGCATCGCGATAATAAATTTCAGTAGGTAAGCGGTCACAACAATGCTCCATTGCAGCAGGAGGAACGTAGTCGGCTTTGTCAATTTCAAACATGGAAGTGAGTTGATCTCCAACTTGATACAGCGATTCATTCGACCAATCGCCAAACCAATTTAAGACGCATCGATTGAATAAAGCAGGCGATGTTGATGCACGAGCGCGGAGTCCATCGCCAGATGGATTCATTGTAAATACAATGTGAAGGTTTTGAACGATCTTAAGTCATCAAATATTTTTCTGCTACTTTATATTATATACCTGTTGAGTAAACCATTTATACAATTCCTCTGGCGAGTCTGGCATTTGTCCTTGACGTTGAGATCCTTCTTTGATTTGATTAAGCAGTGTGTTGTAATCGTCGCCTTCAAAAAGTCCAGGAACCTCACCATTAGCTAATAGCGTATTAAGACGTTCCAAAAAGCCCGTTTCCAACATGTTTGACTCGTCCATAATGAAGCAAATCCTTTCACCTTTACAACCTGCTCTGCGCAAAACTAGTCGAACATCTTCATCAAAGTCGGAACCCTTGTATTTCGAATGGACTTTGAGCTGAAATTATACAAATAGGCATCTCAAAGAAATTCTTTTTAAACCTGTACAACAGAATAACCATTCATCCAAGCAACAAAACGTGAAAGCGTTGTTTTTCCAGAGCCAGAGACACCAATCAAAAGCAAATGACCTTGAGGTTGACGAAATACGCGATCAATTCGAAGGAGATGGTCAAGCATTTGATCATATAGAACAATACCAACGTCAATTTCCTCCTCATTATATTGCTTTAGACGATGAGTTACATGATCAGCAAGCTCTTTTTGTGAAACAGGTGAATATTTCTAAAAAGGATTGTTAAAGTTATAAAAATATTTATTTAATCAAAACCTTCTTAAGCCACGAAGAGTAAAGTATTGGACGTTCAAGCGCTTCACGCAAATCACAAGATCCAGCAAAGTATTTCCCGGCAATTTCATCAACTAATTCTTCAGTCCATTGTCTTTCTTCATCATGCACAAGTCGATCTTGGAAAAGACGAAGTGCCTCATGAGCCCAAAGACGAACAAGATCCCTTGTTGTAACACCGTCCATTGGTGCAATAGCTTCATTAATTCCTCTTACCCAGCGCGTCAATTCACGAGGAGAATAAACATAGTGTGGTTGATCGTCTTGTGTAAAATGTTCCTACAATTTAAATAAATTAATAGATTATAAGGTCAATGCAAAAAAAAATTTACTTGGCTTCTCTGATAGAACTCCACAATCGCATCTGTTAGAGGGACATCTTTGCCATGCAACTGTGTGATTGGTCGAAGCATTGCACGAGCAAATGTTCCATAAATTTGAATCAGTGATGTTTCTCCAGGGTAGTCAACATAAATAACTGGAACATGTCGAAGAAATCTTGATGAAAGCGGATTCCTTCCAGGATCAGTAGGTGGATTACATGCACCAACAAATTGAATGCGCTCCAATGAAACCCATGATTTATCGCTCGTTCGGTAAAAACCATTCTATAAATTAAAATCTAATGTAAACATTATCTAAATAATGAAAACCTGTTCAACTAGTTGTCGCATAAATGAAATGACTCGTTGTGTCCCATACTTATCCAACTGTGGCAAATTTATTTCATCGCAAAATATAACAAGCCAACGAGTAATTTGGATAGGAGAAAGAATTACACCATTTGGTGTTCGGCGATATTCGCAATAATGATCAAAATTTTTAAGAAGAAGCTCCGGAGTGGTGGAAGAAGAAAAGTTGACATTAATTACATCCATATCAGGAAATGAACTAAAAATTGGGGATGAACAAGTACTAAAAATCTATTATAATACCGAAGTGCAGAAAGTAATGTCATCGTTTTACCAGATCCAGGAGGTCCACATAAGACAAGAGGCTTTCTTTCATTCAACCAAGTATTTAAAAGCGATTCATGGCGAACAGTGTCCATTGTTGGTATAACAGTTGAAGTATCAACAATTTTATCTGATTGAATTTCAATTTGTGGAACTTTATCAGACCAAAGCATCCAATCTCCAGTCGGAGGAACATAGAAATCGATTAGTGGTAACTATTTAAAAAATTAATAAAATTCTTAATAAAATATAAAACCGATTCATTTTGAGGTAATTGAATTGTTGTAGAGCTTCTAACAAAGTCGCTTAATGCTTTTCGAGATTTCCAATTGCCATCACCGCTAAATGACCAGATGAGATTAATAAGCATTGAGCGCCCAATGAAATTTTCAATTTGTTCAGTCTAAAAAATAAATGATTGTACTTTTCAGAAAAATTAAGTTTTCACGGTTGGTGGAAAATCGGGATGTTCAGCATCATATTGCAACAACTGTTTGATTGAAAAATTCATCATAGAGAAGAATGCCATTAAAAGTCGTTGTTTTGATGGATCCATTATATGATCGAGTTGTTCAATTGCAAAGTTTAAGGCAAGAGGAATGAGCCCACCTCCTTTCATGTGATCAGATAATAAATCAGCACATATTTCTTGAAGTTTTAATGAATTAGAAGGATTCTCGGTAAATAAAGGAATATTTCGGAGTTGAAGATGATAACGCTCAAATAACATATCAGATGTAACTACATCCTCACTGAACCAGACCATGCCACAACGTGAGACAGTAGCCATAGTTGCATATTTCAAATCAGCCACTTCAAAAATTATACGGACCTAAAAATGAATAATAAATCAATGTGAATGAGAAAATGCATGAGTTTCCCAGAAGTTTAAAGAAAGGAACATTTTAAAGAAAGGAAAGAAATTTAAAAAATTAAATCGCATACATTTGATGGGATTGAAAGACGCTCTCCATTTGGCAACGTAAGAAGTTTGTTATCATCGAGCACGGAGTTAAGGTTCTCAACCCATTCTGGATCAACATCACCATCAAAAACGATCCATTGACGCCGGCTAGCTTCCCCACGAACATTATCCACAATTCTTAAATTCACAAATAAAAATTAAAATATCAAAAATCGCCAACTTTCTAATGATATGCGTGAAAAGTCCATCACTCCATTCTCTTGTATTTGGATCCAAAACACCATAAAGTGCATCTTTACTCATTGCCTTCGCATCAATAACATGTGAAACGCCTTCAACATTTTCTAATTTCTCCAATGATTTAAGTAAGATTTTCCAAGCCGATGATTTTCCTGAACCACTAGAACCAACAAGCATCAAACCATGATTAAGGTTTGTTATTTGGTAGACTTGAAGAACCTTCTCCATCCAAAGCGATCCTTTTTCACCGACATCTGTGGAACAGCAGTAGTGTTCTTGAGTTGCAATTCTAATAATTTCTTCACGCAAACTTAAATAAAAGATATTGTATTTTAAAAGTAAGAAAAATTATTTACGTTTCCATTGACTTTTGTTGATAATCAACCTCTGGGAAAACATCGTGTAGAAGTGATTGCAATAAAGTAATATCCTCTGACACCAGTTTTGGTGTGAGTGTTTCACAAACAGATTGAATGAGAATTTGCTGCTCGGAAATTTGCATAAATGAAGCGTCAGTTTCAACACTGTTCTCATTGCTATTTTGGATTGCTTCACGTTTGATATTTCCAGCGGAAACTAAGACATTCTTGAGTGCCCGAAGGCCAAAATCATAATGGCATTGACTGGATAGTTGTTCCTTGCAAAGACTAAAAATAAAATTTTAAAACATATAATAGAAAAAATATGAAGAAAACTCACGTAAATAAGAGAACAATTTTGTTAGAAAGAATTTCTGCTGCTTGGAATCCTTGTGATGAAAGCATAACTTCAGCAATAAGTCCACTGTCTGGAGCTGTCATTGCAAATGAACGGAAAAGTTGCTTCAGATTATCAGGTAGATTTGAACGACCGGAATATCCAGGATTCATAGTGATGAAAATAGCCATGTTTTCATTGACAGTTAAACTTTTTCCAATGAGATCAACCTTAAATTTATGGATTAATTTTGGTAAATAAGTCCAAAGTAACCTTCATATTACCACCATTCCTTATTGTTTCTTGAATTGCTTGGATTTGTTGAGAGACTGCAGAGAGCATTCGTTCCTCCAATCGATTAAACTCGTCGAAACAACCCCAAGCACCAACTTGACAAAGACCAACAAGAATACGTCCGACAGCCTAATACAAAAAAAAAAAATTAAAAAATTTAACCTTCTAAAAGATTACTTGAAAATCAAAAGTTTCATCACAATTAAAGACAAGAACAAAACATCCAAGTTGATGACCAAGCGCTTTAACCGACTCAGTTTTTCCAGTACCGGCTGGTCCAAAAGGGCTTCCTCCAAATCGAAAATGTAATGCTTGCGTCATAGTAAGATAGCAACGGTCAGTTAAAGGAGTTTGAACAAGCTTTTCCTGGATGCCCAAATATTCAAATCCATAATAGAAAACAGCATTAGACATTTTTATAACACATTTTTTTGTATTCGCTTCGAAGTAAACACGTAGGTTCTGAAAAGAAAAACAAGTAAAAATATACAAATTTTTTAAAAACCTTTAGCCAGTTGTAGTCATTGAGTGTTTTAACTTCATTTAAAAGATCTCTTGTAATTCCTTTCTTATGAATGAATGTAGTAATCTAAAAAATATAATTTTAGAAAATCAAAGTAAATGAAATAATACCAAATTTATAATTTTCAATCTTGTAATACGCGGCTGATCACAGAGAACACTATTGGACAACAAAGAAAGTAATTTCTCAACCAAACCGACAACTTTAGAAACATTTTGACCATTTTTTAAGCACATTTCAATAGCATTCGTCCACCAGACATCCATTGCAAGACAAACAATTTGTGCCTTAACGAAAATAATGTTTCAAGTCTAAAACAAAGAATTTTACCGGATATTCTTCAATCCAACTAATGTATTCCTCCATTTTTATTTTCTCAACATCATATGTGAAAAATTTATTCAAAGAGCTAGAAAGCAATTCTGCCAGTGTAGCCTGCATTTCTCGCTCCATTAGTCGAAGCCATTCATTGATTTTAGGATTTTTAATTAAATCAATTGGTGTAGTAAGCGAGACGGATTCGCCCTCTCGAGAAGAAATTGCTTTTATCAAATTTTTCTCTGCATCATGTTCAACCGCCACAATTCCTAAAATAATTTTTTAGAAAGAAAAATATTTATAAAATAAACCTGAAAACATCTTTTTGAAATGCTTTTGTACGCGAACCAAATCCTTTGAATTGCCAAGAATTTCCAATAAATCTTCGTCGCCAACAAAATAGAATCGAGGAAAGGAATTTCTCTCACGTTCCAAATATTCTCCCAATGCTTTTTGTATTTTTGAAAGTAAATCTGCCAAACGTTCAAGTATTTTTTGAGCTCCTTGTATATGAACAACTTCGAGAATACGCGGTGCTTGTGAAACCTAAAAGAAAAAATTGATTTAGAAAATCCTCAATAAATAACCTTTCGCATGAGGCCAAGAAATTCTGTCGAGACTTGATTAAATCGACTAGTCTCTGATGGAAGCAAATGAGCAATATCCGCCGATCCAGTGAAAAGACCTTCTAAATAAACCCATCTTCTTTGCACATCAATCCAAACATCAAATAGAGCATTAATTCTATTAAGTTTATCCTCCCAAGATAAAGCATCTTCTTCAAATTGTTTGTAATAAGAGGACAGTTTCATTTGGTTTAAGCTATTCATGTGTTCTTTTAATTTGTTGAACAAATCATCCCATCCTCGAATCAATCTAGTTTTTTGCTGATAACCAACCAAATCAAGAGTATATTCTGTCCAATAGTCACGGACTTGTCTAATGAATTCTTCAAGTGCGAGTTCTCCTTGAGCTGTGAGTAAGACTTCCCGTACAGCATGCTCATGTCTTTGCAGATCAACGCTCCAAACTTTTCCCAATGTTAATTCAGAAAGAACCCAATTAACGCCCATCTCCTTCATTAATGCTAAAAATGGCAACGATTACTTTAAAACGCCTGTAGACGAAAACTCACTTCGCCAATGACGTTCTTTCAAAGCCTCAGATTTTAACTCCATAATAAGCAGGTTCATCTAATTTATTTAATAAAATACGTGACAAAATTAATTTAGATGTAAATATAAAATAGAATGAATGTTAGAACAAAAATAAAAAATAAGTTTTAAAAATATTGAGAAAGGTGATATTGAGTATCAAGAAAAATTTATACCTTCAAGTAATTCTGCAAGAGACTTTTCACATGGGCATAAGCATCATATGATTTGTATTGAGCAGGAAGATTTCTAAGTTTTCCAAGCTGTTCCTCCAAATTTTGACGTAATTTACGAGGTTGAATGGAGAGCCAAGGAATTTCCTTCATTTCATCCAAATTATTGTAGATAGGCAACAATGATTTCCAAACACCTTAAGAATAAAAACTATTTTCGAAAAAGCTTTAAAAAATACTTGATAAATCCCCAAGCTCTTCAATTGCAACTTCCAATTTTGAAGCTGCTTGTTGATTGATGCTTACGACAGATTCGCTTATTTCAAGTGCATTTTTGGCCTTCACGATATTTTCTTGTTCATCTTTAAGTCGTTTAAATTTATCCTCAAAACTAGTCAAAGTAGCCAAAGCATCTTTTGGACGAATTGCACCTTTAACAGGTCTAGCTTTGTTCCAGTCATTAATAAGATCAGAAATGTGCTTTTCAAGGAGCTTATCCTCTTCGTGAATTCGTGTTTGCAGATTTGTAATCTTAAAAGAGATAAATCATTAAATAAATTTTTAGACAAAAACCTGTGTTTGGATTGCAGTATCCTTCCTCTCCAACACATCCATTAATGCAGACCACTCACCCTCAACGTTTTCAGCATAAAGCCAAGTATTAGGAAAAGTATGGCGATGATTATTCAAAAGTTTTTGACCAGCAAGATAACTGCTAACCTTAAATTATTAAAATATAGAAACTAGGAAAAATATCAAAGCAGACTTTTTCTTTGAAGGGGATAATTTGCTTCTTCAGATTTTGTACTTGTGTAATCAGCGCAACAGTATCACTTGTATTGCTCGAATCAATACTTTGAGACTCGAGCTCTGAACGTGCACTTGAAATATAAGCAAAAAAGTCTTGCATCGAATTTCCTAAAATTTAACATATTTAAACGAGTAAAAATCAAAACAAACCCAATGAAGAGCCAAATTTAGTCAAAACTTCCTTTTGCCAATAATCATATTTCATAGCAATTTTTGATTGCACACGGGAGAAATCAACAGAGAATGGGAATATTTTGTGTTGAGATTCTGGTGAATCAACCATTGAACGCGACTTTTTGATTTCCAAGATCACCTAGAATTTACAATAAGAAATAAAAAACAAAAACTTTAAAAATACTTTCATCCAATTGGTCAAGTCAGATCCAAGTCTTTCAAAAAGAATATCTTGCTGCAAGTCCCAAAGAGCCTGATAACGCGTCCAATGATTAACATAGTCATTTGTTTTAATCAAAACATCATCAATTGCTTTGTATGCCTCAATAAGTCTTTGTTGCTTCTTTGGAAGTTTTAGAAGAACACATTTATAAGTACTAATATCCTGATTTTGCTGAATTGTCTGAAAATTGATAAATAATTTAAAGAAAAAATAAACAGAATTACTTGAAAACGAGAGCAAGAAATTCTTGGTTGTCCCGTTATTATTGCATGCCAGTTAAAGAATTGGTCAAAAAGAGCAGCTTTAGCCTTTTCAAGTGATGGAACAACAGTAATAAATTGCGAGACAATTCGAATCTCCAGAGTTATTATATCAATTTTAGGCACAATGTTAGCCTCTCGTTCATCTTCTAATTCATCACGATTCTGCTGCAAAACTAATGTCCAGACATGTATTGCTTCTTCTAATCGACGAGCAAGCTTTGCCTCCAACTAAAAGTTAAAAAAATAATAACAAAATAGAATTTATTTTCTTACAGTCTTATCAAGTTCTTCAATCCATTTGTGCAAATTAGAATAGTCATTCAAAGCCATTTGATCAATTGATTTTTGGATCGAGCCGATAATTTGAGAAATGGTATCCTCATTGTATTGACATTTATCGAGAGCAGAGAGTTCAACATCAATCTTATCAAGATATTCAATTAGGTCTGTGACTTTTTCGAGAAAGTTATTCACAGCATCACCAAATTTACCCACATAAGACTCAAGTTTGAAATTATTCCAATCAGTTTTATAACCCTAAAAACAATGAATATAACTTTAATAAAAGTAAAAAGTAAATATACCTCACAAAGCAATTCATGTATTATATGTCTATGGCCTGCAACCAAATGCTCCACCGAAGGACGAAATGAAACAATTTCATTAGTTGATTCATAAATACGAACAGATTCCATCAGTGAAATTGCATAAGGATTATAAGAACTGATTCCATGAGAATAGCTCATAATTTTGAATGGAATGCGAAAGCCCATATTCTTTAAATTTCTTACCTTAAAAAAAGAAATATTAGAGTTAAAAAAATATTTAAAAGTTACTTCTTTAGCAATACGAATAGAATCTGGTGAATAATTTACACGAAGACGGCAGATAACTTTCCCATCACGTTGCTGTTTTTCAACACAAAAAAGTCTGTCAGTAGTTGTTTTGCATTTAGACAAGACTTTATCAGACCATTCTTTAAACATTACTGAAGTATCAAGCTGTTTCTTAAGCAAATCACATTCCTTCTTCAATTCTTTGCCTTTTAAGAAAATATTTATTTATTAATAAATTTTAAATAATAAAAACCTTCAAGATGATTGATCCATTGATCTCCCAAAACATCAGCAATTCTTTTCATATTCATATTAAGCTGTAACTCATTTTGACGAAGCCACATAACTTTAGCAGAAAATTCTGGAATATCATAACCTTCAACAACGATAATTGCCAATTCCATCTTCTTTGGATCAATAATAGTTTCTTGGAGAATATGAATATCTTCTCTGACACGATCAATCAGAACAGTTTGATAATTCTCTAATGGCAGTTTGAATATG
>ABLG01000263.1:0-82661 GCA_000172435.1 Meloidogyne hapla | reverse complement strand
TATGGGCTTGTATTTGTGATTGGTCTTCTATTGGATCATGGGCTTGTATTGGGGATTGGGCTTGTATTGGGGATTGGGCTTCTATTGGAACATGGGCTTGTATTGGGGATTGGGCTTGTATTGGGGATTGGGCTTGTATTGGGGATTGGGCTTGTATTGGGGATTGGGCTTGTATTGGGGATTGGGCTTCTATTGGGGATTGGGCTTGTATTGGGGATTGGTCTTCTATTGGAACATGGGCTTGTATTGGGCATGGGCTTCTATTGGACATGGCTTAAAAACATTTGCGGTAGTAATAAAAAATTATTTGCCAGAAACGACCAAAATAATTTTATAGTTGTCACTACCTTTTCCATTAGAAGACACATTTTTCGTTATCATTCTTTGAAAAAAACCTTTAATTTAAAAAATTTTTAAGAGAAATTAATTTAAATCAAAAATAAACTTTGTTAAATTTGCTTATAAACAGACACACCTTTTACACCATTTTGTCTTTTTGAACTCTCACTAGTAGAAGCCAATGAATCTTTAATTTATAAATAAATTTTTTAAATAAGAGAAATTATTAAAATTAAAATAAATTCCATAACTTTTATCAAAAAATTACCTTCAATTAAATATTGGAGTACCAATATTAATGGAGGTATCAGTAACAATTTTAGTAAATTCATTTTTGTTTAAACCCTAAAAAATTGAAAATATTAAAGTTTTTTCTTTTAATATTTTATTCCTTCAAAAAAGATTTTAAAGAAACTACGTTATTTATAAAAAATTCTTATTACAGGGCTAAGCGAGGCTCTTTTTATAGAGCTCCGATTCCCACTTTACGTCTCCCCTTTAAAAATTAAAAACATGTACATAGAAAAGTGTTTTGACACTTTTTCCTATTCTTTTAAAATTAATGTTAATCGAACGGGTTTCCTTTAAAATTAATTTATCGGCGCCTAAAAATTGTCTATATTTTTAAAATAAATTTAAAAATTTATTTTATTAATAAAAATAATAAATAATTTTTAATAAATTCTTTAAAAATTTCAGAGTGCCCATAAATTTTAAATAAAATTATTGAATAGAATAGATTCTCCATTAAAGAAAAAATTTTTTTATTATAAAATTTTTTTAATTTTAACGTAGAAATCACGCGAATAGTCAGTCATACATCGATTATTGAACGCTGCCTTTTTTTTAATAAAATTTTTAAAAAAATTTTATTAAATAAAAAAAAGTTAAATTAAATTTCAGTTAAATAAAGCTTATTATTGGCAAGGATAAGCCCTGCCGTATTTTAAAAACGGAAGACGGAAAAGCTAAAAAAGACGGAAGTAGGCGTAGACGAAAGAAAAAATAATAATATAAAATGCTTGCTTTTTATAGTTTAATATACCGTATTTTCTCTAATAAAACGACACCCTAGAAGAGGGTTGAAAATTAAAACGACATGTCGTTTTATTAGAGAAAATACGTTAAAATGATTTTAGATTGAAAAATAAACACTCGTCACTAATAGAGCCCATGTCCAAATAAATGCACATTCCAAGAGAAGAAAAATAAACGCCCAGTGCGTTTATTGGAAAATTTACGGTATTTATCTATTTATTTCAATATTTTTATTTAATTTCCGAACTATCTAGAAAAGTAAATATTAAAAAATAATTTATTTGAAAGTAAATCTCTTTTTTGTTTCTTTTTGGATTTTCTTAGATATATAACGAAAATAAAATATTTTTTTGCTTTTTAATATTTTTATTTTTTTTTGACGTTTACAAAATAAATGTCAATTTTTTGTAAGGTTCAAAACAAAAAAAAGTTTTAAAATAAAAATTTTCTTTTATTTAGAAAAATGTCACATATTTTTTGTTGACAATTTTTTGCTTTTTTTATTCAATTAATTCATTAATTCTTATATAAATTTTTTTATAAAATTTTTTAGAAAGAATTCTTCAATTAAACATCACAAATTAAAAGAATTGTAAAATTTTATTAAAAATTTTATTTTTTATTTTAATAAAAAATCTTAAAAAATTAGATTTATTAATTAAAATTTAAGATTAAATTTATGTTATTTTTAGATTTATTTAATATTAGGTAAAAATCTTTCTGTTAAATTAATTTAAAAAATTAAATTTTGTTACAATACAAAATTTTCTAATTTAAATATATTTTTTTTAATTTTTTTATTTAATTTATTTAATTTTATGGCTGTTTGAATTTATATTTTCAAAAAATTATCGCAGAATTTAAATTTTAATTACAATTTTATTCATTTCTTTACTTCAATTATTTCTTATATTCGAAGAGTATAACTAATAAATTATTATAAACACCTATTTCCAAAAAAATATTTTTAGATTTTTTTAAATTTTTTTTTTTTAAATAAAAATGTCTTTATATAAATTACAAATACTTTTTTTATAAGCTTTAATTAAAAATAAATTTATTTTCACCTGTTCTTCCTTTTTTTGATTTTTATAAAAATATTATAAAATTTTTATTTATCAATTTTCTTTTATTTTTCGTTTTTATTACTAAATTCATTTGGTATATGAAAAATGGCAAATCATAATTAACGGCTATTCTGGTTCTTTAACTTTCTTATTAAATTTTTCTAATAAACAGAAAAGTTTTATAAGCTTGCTTGGAAGCAACCTAAATTTCAAAATAGACTACCGTATCTGCCCTTTTTAATATTAAAAGTAAAAAGATCAAAAATATAAATTAAATTTATATTTAAACTAAAAAATGTTTCATTTTTAAAAATTTAATAGTAAAAATGACAATTGAAAATATTTCTTCATTAAATAATTCTTCTCAATTAATTGAAATATTTTGTAATTCAATTTCATTAATTGAACTTTTAATTCATTTAATTTTATTACCAATTTCTATTATTTTTGTATTTCTTATTGTACGTACATCATTATTACATTGGAATTTAAAATTTATTTTATTATGGCAATGCTTTTGTAATTTAATTTATGGTATTAGTAGAACTATTGAGGTTATTAATTTTAAAACCCGGCCATAGTCAGATTATAACAAAAAAAATGCTACTAAAAAGATCTAGAATTTTTAAATATTAAAATTTAAAGATTTTGAACAAATTAATTGGTGATATTGACTCTTTTAATCACAACAAATTTTTGCAATTGCTTGTACTTGGTAGCATGTTATTAGGCACATTTATTGGACATGTTCTACTTCTTGAAAGAATATTAGCTACTGTTTTAGTGTCAAAATATGAAAATAATAAAAAGCCCTATTTTAGTATTTTTTGTTTTATTATTATGGTTTGTTTGATATTTTTAAAATTAAATAAAATAGAACAAGGCTCATTGAAGTTTTTGTGAATTTTATTTTAGTACCATTATCATAAGTAGGGTTCGGATTTTTAGGTTTTACTAATGATTCATAAGTATCGTGGACTTCACTGCCCTGTCTCGGTCAAGTCCTCTCTAGATTAAATTTACTAAATTTGAAAACCTAAATAAATAAAGAAAAACAAAGAGCTGGCCCAGGGATTGTGAAAATTAGTCATATAGAACAGTTTCTTAAAGCTTAAAATAAAAACTGTCAAAAAGACTTGATATTTATTAGAATTTTAGATGACTCTTTCCTTTCAAAATGCTTATCAACAAACATATAGTGATTCAGTATTTGATGTTACCTTGGGAACGCTTATTACTATTTATATAACATTGTTTTTTGGTCTTATGGAAATTGCTGTAATATTTTTTATTAAAATTAATTATTTTTGGAATTATTTTAAAAATATTTTTGAATTATAAATCAAAATGAAATTTAAAATTTTACAGATAATTTCATATATTGGATATTACAACAATACTAAATACAAATTAGACACATTTCTTTATTTCAAACATAGTCTTTCGGAAAGATATCAGGCTAATCTATTATTTATTTGATTAATTTAAATATTTATTTTAGTTATCAGAAAATATTCGAACAAGCCGACAATTAAAGCCAACATTTATTTTACATTTCATTAACATACTCATTTCCAGTGCAATAACAATAGTTTTGAATTATGTGCATGTTAGGGTAAAATTGTGCAAATTAATTAGTTTACGTTAATATAACGAAATTTTATTTAATTTTATTAACGAAAAATCATTTGAAAAACATATTTTATTAGTCTTTCTTTTGTTTCTATCACCTTTTTTAAAATAAATTAAAATATCAAATATATTTTAGGATCAAAATACAATTAATCTTCTATTTGTTCTTGTCTTTGTAATAACTGCCTTTTGCAATTTATCAATACAAGTAACAATAATTATGTAAGCTTACTTTTTTCGTAAAATAATTTTGAATTGTTTTTGTAAATAGTTGTTTAGTTAATGTTGTTTAGTAAAGAAAAATTAAAAAATAAAAGTTTTAAAGTAGTTCAGAATAGAAAATTAACTTCGATAAATACTTTCTTGTAAGGCTAATTAGAATATTATTGTCTCTCTTCCGTGAGGGGCATTACTGTGTTTATTTGAATAATAGGTTCGAAAGATAAATTAAAGAATCCTTATAATTTACATACCTAATTTTATTTAAAATATTTTTTCAGTTATCATCCAATTCTTAATATTCAATTTAAAAAACTTTTGATAAAATTAATAAATAAAATTTTAAAAACTTCAACTGCCAAAGTTGTTCCAATTCAAAAATCTCCAACATTATTGGGACAACTTCCTTTGAATTTAGATGGAAGAAATTTAATAATTAAAGAGAATAGAGAATTGTGTCAGAAACACTTTGAAATGCTCAAAAAATCTTGGGAATAATAAAAAATTGTTTTTTTTTAATTTTAATTTTTTGTAAATAAAAAATATTTCTTTTGTTTAAAATATTTAACTTAATTTGGGAAAAAATTTAGTCAGAAAAATTTGAAAATTATTTTATATAAATTATATTTTATTTATAGGTATATATAAATTATATAAAAAAAATATATTTATTATAAAATAAATATTTTTATATACATCAATATTTTTATTTTTGTATTATTCCCCTTTCATTTTCCCATATAATAAAAGTAAAATTAATAAAAAAAAATTAATGAAAATATCAAATGTTTATTTAATTTTATCTCACGATATAAAACTTCTAAAATAAAAATAATGATTTTCATATGACAAGACAAATATTATATTTATTTTGCTTTTAAAATTATTTAGAGAAATATTCAATATATTTTGGGCAAAATTACCACTTTTGTCTTTATTTTATTTTTTGCTTTTAAAATATAAATGCTTTTATTTTTTAAAAATTTTCTCTCACGATTTAATATTTAAATATCTAAAAAGTAATTTTGAATTAGAAAGCATTTATTTTAATAAATCTAAAGAATAAACAATTATGAAATTTCTAGAAATTTCTGAAGACGAAAATTTGAAATAAAACAGCGAGGGCCTAAGGTTTTAAACATCATTCAAAGGTAGGCTTTATTCTCTTCAATCTTTGGGATATGCGTTAATAATAAAATATTTTTCAATTTCCCTCGTCAATATCTCTAAAATCATACCTACAAATAATCAGTTAGTTAATTTTTCAAAAAATATAATTCAATTTAAAATTAATTGTTTTAAAAAATTACAAAATAACATTAACTAATTATTTGCAAATTGTATTTTTTCTAGCTTAATTAAAAATTGTATTAATATTGTTAAATATTGTTAATATTTATTAATTTTGCTATTTTCGTTAAAATATAAAATCTTTACATTTTCAATTTTTTTAAATTAAATATGTTGCATAAAAAATAAGAATTTAAATTTTAATTCGTTATCTATTAGTGCGTGAAAGATTTTACAGAATTAACATTTTTCAGAACTATCAAAGAATTTATTTTAAATAAAATATATTCAATTTTTAAATTTTTTAAAATATTAGAATTGAATAGTCACGTAAATTGCTGGAAAACTTTTGAAGACAAAAATATAAATTAATAATTTTCTTAATTTTAGTATGTCTGAACATATTTCTTCTTCATTAAATAATTCTTCTCAATTAATTGAAATATTTTGTAATTCAATTTCATTAATTGAACTTTTAATTCATTTAATTTTATTACCAATTTCTATTATTTTTGTATTTCTTATCGTACGTACATCATTATTACATTGGAATTTAAAATTTATTTTATTATGGCAATGCTTTTGTAATTTAATTTATGGTATTAGTAGATTAGGAATTTTTTCAGGTTAGGAATATTTATTTTTAAATATTGAAGTAGTTTAGGGATCTTGATCACTATCAAGTAAATAGTCCATTTATTGATATTTTCTTCAAATAAACATAGAATTAATGAATACATTATAATAAATCTCTAATTTTTTATTCTTCCCCTTCAGATTTTTTACAAAATAATTTATGACATTGAATTTTATGATGTTAATAAAAAGTATTTACAATTAATTGTACTAGCAAGTATGATATTAGGCACATTTATTGGTCATGTTCTCCTTTTAGAAAGAATATTAGCTACAGTTTTAGTGTCAAAATATGAAAATATTAAAAAACCTTATTTTAGTATTTTTTGTTTTATTATTATGGTTTGTTTTGATATTTTTAAATAAATTTAATAAATTAGTCAACTCTCTATATAACGAACCCGAAGGTGAATTTTACAGTGAAGCTGTTTTTTCCTGCCGAATCTGTTTTCTCAACCCCGAGTTCGTTAAACAAAGAGTTCATTAAATGGATTGCTATTCTTGGACCGGAGATTCGTTAGATGGATAGAACTTATAGAGAGAGTTGGCTGTATTCAAAACGTTATACTAAAATTGCGTTGTATTTTTTTTTGAAAAAACTTATGTTTTCAGACATCTCTTTCATTCTTTAATTCTTATGAACAAACATATAGTGAATCTGTTCTCGATGTTACCTTAGGAACGCTAATTACTTTATATATAACACTTTGTTTGGGTATAGTGGAAATTGCGGTAAATTTTATTTGTATAAACAAAGATGATTTAAATTTTAAGTTAATTGCTTATATTGGATATTACAACAATAATAAATACAAATTGGGGACAATTATTTATCTAAAACATAGTTTGACAGAAAGATATCAGGCACCTAATTATTTAATAAATATAAAATATTTTTAGTTATCAGAAAATATTCGAACAAGCCGTCAATTAAAACCAACATTTATTTTTCATTTTATAAATATTCTAGTATCAAGTGGAATAACTATTTTATTTAAATATGATCATATAAAGGTAAATAATTTAAAAGTATAGATTAATTTAAATTAGACAATAATCGTGATCAAAGAAAATTTTTTCTCCAAATTAATTACTTTATCAAAGAATTGTTAGCTTTGACATTTGAAATAATTAATTAGAAATTCTTGGCTCAGACTTATGTTTATTGATTTATGAAATTGAATTAAGTTTGGTCCTAAAGTATAATAAAAAAAGAAATTAAGAGAAAAATAAAGGCACTAAGTTCTGTGTGTAAAACTGGCCCAAGATTTTGTCCAAATATAATACTAATATCACATTTCTATTTTCTAGCCAAAATAATTTCGTAAAATATTAATAAAAACAATTTTTAGGATATTTCTATAATTAATCTTCTATTTGTTTTTGTCTTCTTAATAACCGCTTTTTGTAATTTATCTATTGAAATAACTATAATTATGTTAGTTTTTATTTAAATAATATTGTTAACATTTAAAATATTTATTTATTTTTTTAGTTTTCATCCAATTCTTAATATTCAATTAAAACAACTTTTAATTAAATACAAAAATAAACTAAAATTATTTAATAAAATTGGAATATCAGAAACAAAACAATCACATCCAATAACAACTTTAGATGGAAGAAATTTAATATTTAAAGAAAGAAATGATTTAAGTCAAAAATATTTTGAAATGCTTAAAAAATCATGGGAATAATAAATAAATATTTTTTTAATTAATTTTTAAATTATTAATAATTTTTAGTAAAATATCCTTTTATATTTTATTTTTTACTTTTTCATGTTTATTTGACCAAATATTTTTAAATATGATATTTTTATTTAAAGATAGAACCACGGTCTGATTTTTTAAATTAAATTTAATAAAAAATAATGTCAAGAAAAAAGAGATCAAGCAGAAAAAAAAAACAAGAAAATTAAAGAAAACAAAAATCTGTAAAAAAAAAAAGCTTTGTTCACTCAACCATTTATTACACAAAGAAAAAAAAAACAATTTATTTAAAAAATAATTTTTATTTATATATTCCTTTTTTTATTCTATCAAAAAAAAATTCGCGCGACAAATAGGCTCCTGAAATAAAAAAATATATGTCAGCTAAAAGCCTGTTATTTATTAAATACAAAAATAAATAAATGTTGGAAAGATGATTTTTGTGAGGATATATAGTCATTATTTATATTTGAACGTTTTATTTTTTAATGAATAATATTTGTGCGGATTAAAATGGATTTTAGTTTTAATTTATTTTTTATTTTATTTTAATTATAAAATTTATTTAAATCTAAACGAAATTTTTTTAAATTGAAATTTGTCTAATAATCTCAAAAAATATCTCTTAAATTAATTAAAAATTAAATTTAAAAAAGAATAAAATGTCAGTAAAGTCAACAAAATCTTCAAATAAAGTAAAACAAACAATTATTGTGCCAATACTTGTAGCTATTTCTGTTTTTATTATTGGAACGTTAATTGTTATTGCTTCACTTTTACGTGAATTATGTAATCTTTATGATGAAATAAGTTTAGATTTGGAAGAATTTAAGGTAATTGTAGACTTTTTATTTTATTTAAAAAATTAAAAGGATTTTGAAAATGAAGCTTGGAATAAAATAATGGAGGTTAAGTGGAATAATATTGATGAAAATTCATTGAGAACAAAACGTCAAGGTTATGATAGTCATGGAACTGCAGCTGTTGAATCAGCAAATTTAGGCAAACAAAACTTTCCCTTAAAACAACAACAAACAGTAAATAATCGGAATTGTGGTAATTGTGCTTCTCGTTCCAAAAACTGTCAAGAGGGTAATCGTCTAAAAGCTAAGTAAATAATAAATATTTAATCAAGGTCCACCGGGAGTTCAAGGAATTCCTGGAATTCCAGGAGAAGACGGCATACCTGGACAGCCTGGACAGCAAGGTATAGCAGGAAATGGTGTTATGAGTAATATGAAAAAGTCTGTATGCATTAAATGCCCTGTGGGGGTTAAAGGACCACAAGGAAGTGATGGACCTCCTGGAAAACCAGGCCCACTAGGAGAGAATGGAAAGCCGGGACTACCTGGAAAAGAGGTAATGATGAAAATAACATTTATTTTAAATTAAAAAATAATTCTGCAGGGTGATCCAGGAAAGCCAGGTGCGAGAGGAGATAAAGGCCCAGTAGGAGCACCAGGAGAGCCTGGCCTAAAAGGAGAACCAGGTGTTTCAGGACAATCGTCTCCTTCGAAGCCAGGACCAAAAGGAGCAACAGGCCCTCCAGGCGAACAAGGACCGCCTGGGCTGCCAGGAAAGTAAGGAAGATATAAAAATTAATATTATTTCTTTAAAGCATTCCAAAAATTGGAGAACCTGGTCCTCCGGGACCAATTGGTCCACCCGGCCAGCCTGGAGAACCTGGAAAGGATGGAGAAAAAGGAAAACCTGGAGGTATTGGTTCTCCTGGTTCTGATGCTGAATATTGTGGTAATTAATTAATTAAATTAAATACTAATTATATTAAAGAATTTTTAATTAATAAACAAAAAAACGCAGAAAGTTAATCTGAAAATAATTATAAATTTAAGCATGTCCTCCAAGAACTGGGGAATTTGCTGCAGCAATAAGACATTCTACCGCTGCAGTGGAACCTAGTGGATATCGTTTACGTGTTCTATAAAAAAATTAGATCAAATAAATTTAAATATTCCACCCACCCATTTTATAAATCTTTGAATAAAAATATTAATTATTTACAAACGATGTCAAATAAATATTATTGTTAATTTTATAAAACAAAAGTTTAAGGAATAGAGATTTCGGGTAGCTCTAGCCTGGAACTAATACATGTACAATTATTGAATACTTATTTACCTAAGTTTAAAAATTAGCTATAAAAATAAGAAAAATAAATTAAATTTTAATCATAAAATAACAAAAAATGAAACAATTTAAAAATAGAAATTTCAATCTGTTACATTTTTCTCTTAAATTTTAAAATTAAATCTGTTCAAATAAAAAAACCAAAAATAGAATAAAAAATTTTTTTAAAGATTTTGTACTTTTTAAAAACAATAATAAATTTGAAATCTTAAAAAATGTTTCATTGTAAATGTCCAAAATTTGTTAAAAATTTTTATTTTCAGGACAATTTTTTAAATTTCTTTAAATAAGTTCATTAGCTGTTTAAATAAAAAAAAATTTTAAATTTTTATAGAAAAAAAAACAATGAACTTGAAATAATATTTGCCTAATATTTCGTATAAATTGAGAAGTAAATTAATGGAAATTATCAAAAAATATTTCATTTACCAATTAAAAAATATTTCGAAGAATTCAAAGAATGAAAGCTTTCATTGCTATTTTTGCTATTTTAATTGTTTCCATAAAAGCTGATGAACAAAGTTGCTTAGATTGTATTTGTAAACATGAATCTTTTGGATGTCGACCTCTTCCTTGTAAATGGGATGATGATGCTGTTAGTTGTGGATATTTTCAAGTAATTATATTTAGAACTTTAGTATAATTATTAGAAAGGCTAATAAAATTAATGTAATGAGAGTGACTTTGTAGAGGAAATACGGTATTAGATTTAAAAGTTTATAAAACTTAAATCATAAAAGACTGTTTGTAAATACTAGAGCTGTGCGAGACTCTTGGTCTTGAGTCTTGACTCAAGACTTTTCTTGGTTTTTTTCGGTCTTGGTCTTGGTCTTGGGGTGTAATCTTGGTCTTGGTCTCGGTCTTGGTTTTTATTGAGGTTCTAGAAAATTTACACTAGATCTGGTAAAAGTCAAAAAATTCTCGCTAGTCTCAGTAAAAGTGAATTTTTCTCCACTAGGAACTATAATAAATCCAAAAATTTTCGCCTGCGGCGCTAAAAATCGAAAATTGGACAGAAAATGATAATTTATGCTTCCTTCGGCGCCAAAAATTAAAAAGAAAAAACGGAAGGCGCGCGAAAAATTGTCCCCCTGGGACCAAAAAACAGTCTCGAGTCTTGTTAATTTTTGGTCTTGAGTCTTGGGGTCAAGTCTTGGTCTTGGGTCTTGGTCTTGGGGTGTAGTCTTGGTCTTGAGTCTTGGAAAAATTTCGGTCTCGCACAGCTCTAGTAAATACCGTCAAATTAAATAAATTATATAGTTGATATAGTGCTACCAAACGGAAAACAGTAATAGGCGTAGGTCTTTTCCTATTTGGGGGAATAGTTCCAATCATTACTGCCATGGCCTAATATCTTAAGTGGCTTTCTATTCCTGTGGCTTTGTATTCCATGGATATTAAATTTAATTAACAGATCAAACATGTTTATTACCTTGATTGCGGCACTCCTGGCCTTAGAAGCGGAGAAAGTACAGAGGAAGGGTGGAAGCGTTGTGCCCTAGATTATAGTTGTTCTGTTCAGTGCATTAGGGTTTTATATAATATTAATTTAATTATTTAAATAATTATTTAAGGCTTATATTAACCGTTATGCAGGTCAGTGTAATAGACCTATAAGTGCTTGCGAAAAAATGGCACGTCTCCACAATGGAGGTCCAAATGGATGTTCTCTACCTAGAACCGATATTTATTGGAATGCTGTCAAACAATGTGCTGGAGGAAAATGAAGACGAGAAATGAAAGACAATTTTTGGATTTAAAAGTTTTTTGGGATTTCATGAATACGTAGATTATTTTGTAAAAGTTTTCATTAAGAAGATCAGATTATTCTCTCTAACATTATATTCATGAGGTACATCTAATAGAATGATCTAATATAGTGCCCCCTAGAGAATGGGTTGAAAAATATAATGCCATATCATTATAATAGAGCAAATACGGTATTAGAGAAAAATAAAATAAACTAGGGTTTTCCACGGTAGTTTAACCGAACCGAGAGGAAACACGATTTTTTTCAATTAACCGAAACCCAAAACCGGAGGTCCAAAATCGGCCATAACCGAAAACTATGGGTCGTCGTTGTCTTAACAATAAATAATGTAAGCTAAATTAATTTTGTATTTGATTTATTCTGCCTTTCTTCATTAGGTTATACTTCCACATTACACTTCATGTCGTGAGTTTCTTCATTTGTTTGATCCTTCTTAGGGATCGGACGATACGATATATCGTCGAGTTTTTTCGAGTTTCGATATTATCGAAAAAACTCGTATCAAACTCGAAAAATCCATTTGTCCTATCCCTAATCCTTCTATAGAAATTACTTCCCATACCTATAAAATTTGAGCTGAATAAAAATATAAATTTTCTTCTGAAGGTGTTAAATTTAAAAAAAAAAACTATATGTAAATTATTAATAAATTCCAAAAATTTTTATTCAAAAATTCACTATTAGATTATAGTTTTAATAAGATAGTAATCCCGAATAAAATTTATTCTTTCCACAGTAAACCATTTTTGTAAAATCATCTTTCATCTTTTATTTTCCTGGATAATATTTTTTGTAAGAATGTTTATCGTTTGGTCCAGTTCCAGGATAGTCTTAAAATAAAAATTCTTTTAAGAAATAATGAATCAAAATAATCTCATATCAGATAGAAACTTATGTTTTGACTTATCAAGATTAAAAATAATATAAAGGATGATCTAGGAAAAATCAAACTTTAAAATTGAGCAAATTAAGAATTCCCAATCAATTTTCTGGATCAAGTTTTTATGCTTTTATATGGAAATTTGAATATGCTTATATATTCATGAGTTATTATAGCTAATAGATAATCTCATAATTGGATCAAATATTCAATTTTCGGATATGTGATTTTCTGTACGAGATTAAAAGCAGTACTTAAATAAATATAATAATAATCTTTTTACCCATCAGACTTATTTCTGCCTCAATAAATGTTGAGAGAATAACAACATACATAATTGAGAGAATAACAAAATTAAATAAAATTGATGAATTCATTTTAAATTTTTAATATATTAATTATTTTCAAGTTTTATTAATAAAAATTTAATTTACATTAGGTAGGTATAAATTTGCTTAAATAAGCTAAATTTTGAATTTTAGCTTATTAGGTGAATAAACATAAATTTATATTTCTTCTATTTTTATTTGCTAAAGGAAATAAATTCAACGTTTGATATTTAAAAATAAAATTTCTGCCGTGTAATTTTAAATAATTAAAAGAACGCCAATAAATATAAATTTTATTCGATTATTCCCAAGGTTTTACACTTTAAAAAAATATTTTAAAATGCTAGACAAAAAATAAAAGAATTATTTTTAATTAATTTTCTTAAATTTGCAATTTTAGCACTAAAAATAATTATTTCAATTAATCAAATTTTAATAATTTTTATTTTGTTTTTCTTTTGTATCATTTTAGAGAAAACACTGTAAATTATTTATTAAGTTATTTTAAAAAATCTTTTGAAAAAGTAACGAAAAATTATAAAAAATCTACATTATTTTTAGTAAAAATAAAGATTGTTTTTACCGAATAATTTTCATTTTAACAGAAAAACTTACAAAAATAATCTTTCTTTAAATATATTCATTATTAAATTTATTCTTCTTTTATTAACGCCATTTTTGACGCACATTAATAGTTTATTTTCTCAATAATGTCAGGCGGTATTCTAAACTTGTATAATGCAGATAAACAAATATTAAAATAAATTTTATTGCCATCTAAAACTGATCAAATAGTTTCACAGTAGACCGGCGAGCCATGAAAATTTCTAAATTTCAAATGATTTTACTTTCCATTATTTTTCTTCTACCTCCAAAATACTTTTGGCCGGTGTATAAACTTATCAGAATTCTAACAAAATTCTGAAAAATTATTTACTCTCGTTGTCGATATAACTAACTCAAGGGATTGATGAAAATGTTCTTTAATCGAAAGGTTCGTTGTATGAAGATAATATAAATTCTACTAAAATTATTAAATAATATAACATGTTATAACAAATTAATAGTATAAAGAAAATCTCTAAATTTAAAAATTGGCGAAAAATCAGAAGTTGCTGAACTGCATTGAAACGTTTTGCTGAGGATTAAATATACTCTGTCTATTGCGTCGAGTCATGAAAAAAAATTCTAATTTACTTAATATTTATTAATATTTTTTATGAATTACTTATGAATGTCTATATTTATTTTTTTAAATATACCTATGTATAAAATGATAAAGTAGTAAATTGCTTATGTGAAAAATTCTCGTATATTTCCAAGGTAAAGCCGGATGTAATTCAACTAGAAAATAAAATAGAATCTGTTCAAAAAATATTCCATTTGTTCAAATAACTCAGATTATTCAAAATAATAATTAAATAAATTTTGTCAATATATTTTTCTAAATTTTATTAAATTCATTATTTTTACATATTTTTTAGTCATATGGAATATTTTATTATAATTTTTTTTGTTTTTCTTATTATTTGTTCTCGTATCAAAGAATAAATATTTAGAATGTAGATATTTTTTATTTGTTAATATTTAAACATTTTTTTATGTTTTTATATTATATGTGGAAGTACCATATGTTTATTTGAATTAATATTTGTTTCCTGTTTCCTCTTTTATATATTAAAGCATTCAGCTTGTTACAATTAAATTCAAAACTTTTTAGTAAATTTATTTTTAAATTGTATGAATTTCTCTTTGTTATGGATTCTTTACTAGAAATTTTTGAAAAATTCTAAATTCATTTGATATAAAAAATTCCATAGATTTGTAATTGATCCACTAAATAAAATTTTTTAATGATTTATAAACTAATTATATCAATTGTTTTTTGTTCTCTCATCATTAGTAGTTTAGCTGCTGATGATACAAAATGCCTTAACTGCATTTGTCAACACGAATCTGGTTGTAAGCCTATTGGATGCGTAGATGGTAACCCCATCAAATGTGGATATTTTAAGGTTATTAAATTAAAAAGTTTTTAATTAAAAGGCTTAAATCCTCTAATTTCAGATAAGCTTTCAATTTTACATTTCTTGTGGCACTCCCGGTCGTAAAAGAAAAGAAAACATTGAAACTGCATGGAAACGCTGCTCTGGAAATTACAAATGTTCTGTCACTTGTGTTAAAGTAAAATTCTTTAAATTTATTTAATTTTAACTATTTAGGAATATATAAAACGTAATAGTATTGGAAATTGTTCGCCAAGAATGAGTTCATGTGAGAAAATTTCTCGTATATTTCGCCAAGGTTCAACCGGATGTATTTCGACTAGCAGAGACACAATAAGCTTTGTTACACAAATATCTCTATGTTTTAATGGAAAATAAATAAGAATTTATATTAAATTAAAAAAACTAATATTAATTATAATTTAAATATAAAATAAACAAAATATTTATGAAGGAAATTTTAAATGAAAAAAAAATATTTATTAAAAGTCTACTATTATAAAATTTATTTTTAATAGCTGAATAAATAAAATAAAATTGTTTTTAATTTATATAAAATAATATTTTTAATTTAAATGTTTAAAATTAAATATTTTGTCTGTTATTATTTGTAAATAAAAAGTGCAATTTAAATGATATAAAAACCAAAATAAATAAATAAATTATTTAGTCAAAAACTAAAATATTTTTTTAATTTAATAATTAATTTTAAATATAATTTAAAATGCTCTATAAAATAATTATTTTTATTATTTTTTATTTTATTATCGAAAATTCATCTGCTGATGAGGAGAAATGTCTAAAATGTATTTGTAATCACGAATCTGGTTGTAAACCTTTAGGATGTCATTGGGATGTTAATAGCAATAGTTGTGGTTACTTTCAGGTAAAATTTTCAGTTAAAAATTCTGCTTGGAAAAGGTGTTCAAAAGTCTTAGATTTAGAAATTTATGAATCAAATACTTATTCAAAATTACCGGATATTAAATATAAATTCATTTTTAATATTATTAACTAATTCATTAACAAAATTCAATGAATTCATCGTGTAATTTCATAATACCTCTCATAAAAAAGAGGTTAAATGAAAGTAAAAGATAAAAGTAAATATTCAGATTAAATTACCATATTACAAAGACTGTGGAGAACCTGGACGTAAAAGTGGAGAATCGAGTGATTCTGCTTGGAAAAGATGTTCAAAAGATTATAATTGCTCATTAAATTGCGTCAAAGTAAAAATGCTAAAACTTTTGGATATGTTTATTCTTCATTTTTTAGGCCTATATTAAACGTTATCAAGGAAAATGTCCAGCAAATATGAGTGCATGTGAGAAAATGTCTCGTGTCCATAATGGTGGGCCAGGAGGTTGCCGTAGTAGTAGCACTAATGGATACTGGGCAGCTATAAAGAAATGCTCTGGAGGGAAATGAAAATGATTAAAATGATTTAAGCAAATAGAATTGCCTAGTTGTTTTTAGATGTTTTAGAATATTTACCTATATTAATTGATATAATCTATGTTTATTAGAATTGTTTAGATATATACCGTATTTACTCCAATAGAATGGCAGCCATTCTATTTTTCATAGCCCCAAAATCTTGTCATTCAATTGGAGGTGACATTATATTATAGTAATTACGGTATGTTAATTTCTTACTCATTTAAATGGAAGACTAGAATTTACTATAATTACCCCCATCTTCGAATCACCCATAACTATATTTGAAGAAATGTTTAAAAATAAATGTAAAAATTCTACAGTAACATTTAAGCAGCAATAAACAGTTTAGTAAATCAAATTGTTCCTATCTCAGAAAGAAATTCATCACTGGTAATGTTCAAATATTTGTGCAGTTTTGATCTACAACAAAACAAACATATAATTGTCTAGAAAGTAAACTTTGCCAAAAAATCAGTAATAAAAATATAGTAAAATGGAAACATTAACAAACTAAAAAATATTTATTTATTCATTATTTGGCCATTTTCTTGTTTTTTTCCTCATTATTCATTCATTTACATCCACTTATCCCCAACCATCACTCCTTTCGCACATCCTCTCATCTTCATTGCATTCACTAAAGCGCGCAAATCGATTTTCTCGACTGATTTTTTTGAGTTTAACTAAAAGTTTTTGTGGATTTGTACAACTATAATACCTCAAAATGTTTATTATCTGAAGACAAAATATCTTATATCTTTTAAATCCGGTTAAATGTTAATTATTACCAAGCTAATTCCGAGTTCCGAAATTTGGGTAAGTTCTGATTTCAAATATGATCCATCCCGATCTTTGTTAATAATAAACATATAATATACTAAATCTTTCTGTCTGAAAGAGCTGAACCTCTTCTCGAATGTCTCTCACTAAGATCGAATGTCTCACTAGACATCATTTTAGTTCCTTGAGAGTTTGGTTTTTAAGAATTATTGTTAATTTTTTAAAATTTAATGTTTCTCTATTATTTAAAATTAAAGCTTTTATACAAACTTTTCCTAAAAACTTTTCCAGAAATTTTCTACAAATTTTTATTAATATAATTTTTTAATATCCATGAGATGGGTGAAACTGTACGGCTGCCAGCCGGCAGAACTTCAGAAACAATACAAGGTGTTCAATTACAGGAAGTGTTCCAACACGGAACGATAGGTAACGAAAATTTAAATAAATTAAATTTTATTATCATAATAAATTATGTGGCCCTTTTAAATGTTTAACCTATTGAATTTCTAAATAAAAAAACGCAAAAAACATAAATTAATATTAAATGAAAAATAATCAAAAAATACTTTTATTCAATCTAAAACAAAAATTTAGTTTAATTTGATTTAAACTTGCATTAATATTAAAATAAAATATTAAAATTAATATTATTTGATTTAAATTTTATTAATTAAATATTTTTAATTAATTAATTAAGGCGACTTTATTGGATCTTCTTTGGAAGGTTTCTTTAATTTATTTTTTTTTAATTTAAATTAAATTATTTTTATAAAAAAGGTGTAGATTCTGGATTTATTCGTTGTGTATATAATGCAAAGAATCAAAGTGGTAGTACAGTTACTTTGCTCTGTGAGAAGATGGAAGGTTGTTGTGTAACTGGTTGCTGTCCTAAAGACCAATTTTGGTATTATTTTAAATTTAATGAATGTGGGCATTGGTAAATTTGTTTGTAGGGCTTTTATCACAAACAATAGGTCGTTCCTTCATTTTAAAAATTTTGTAGAATAATTCGACTTCACCCTAACAAATAACATACTAAGTTAAATTATCTTAAGGATTTTTCCACTTGTTTGTTTTCTCATCTTTGTGCTTGTAGTTTTTTGTGTTGGAACGGTTTCAATTATTGTATGCTTTCAGCGTACAAAAAACAGGCAAAGACGTACAGAAAAAGAGATTTACTCACAAAGTAGAGCTTCAGAGGTAATTTTTATGTAAATTCTCATTCTAGAATTTAATTTTTTTAAATTATTTCCCAAAGTTTGGCGAATATTTTAAAGCTTTTTAGAACTTTACTTAATTAATTGTAAAGAACAAGAAATAAGAAACACAAATAAGCATGATACTTGATGATTTTATTGACTTTTTAGATTTTTGAAAAATGACCACATTGTTCTGTACTTTTTTATAAATGAACACACTAACCTATCGCAGAGCTATTAATTAGGGTTAAGAACTCAAATCTCCTAGATTTTGGTAAAAAAGTTGGTTAACTAAGAAAATAACTCAAAACCATTAGAAATAAAAATCTAAAACTCTTTTCCATACACCCAACATACACCCTAACATATACATTTTAGTTAGGAGCAAATCATCAAACACAACAACAAAATAATTATGGCACAGGCCGATTCCCTAGAACAATTCCAAACAATCCCCCTCAACAACATGATCAATATCAAGAAACGGTTCATTACCAACAAAGACATTTACCAGCAAGAAACCATTACCAAACACAATATTCAACATCACATAGATTTTAAAAAGTAATTTTTTTAATTTTTGATTGTATGTTTTTAATAGATAAAATAGTAAAGTTGTTTGGTACGATTCTTGTAATGAAAACTAACGATAAAACCATTTTTTCAATAACTGCTAATGCATTTTTCGAAATAGACCCTTGCTAAGATTTTCCATTAAAGCTTTTAAATTTTAAATTAATTTATGACAATTTCCCTAATGTCGTGCATAACAAAATTACATTTAAATTCATTCAAATTATAAAAATAAATTTTTAAAATTTTATCGAAAAATTTAGATAATTTACAAAAAATAGTTTTGAATAATTTACATAATATGTAGATAGTTGAATTACAAAATAAAGAAATGATAGAATAATTTTGTTTTTTTTTTCAAATTTACAGAGAAATCAGAGAATAACTCTTTTTTAAACTTTTTTCTTCTCTTCAAAAATATTTACATTTTAATTCTTAAAATTCCTTAAAGTTCCTTAATTTTCATGAACTTCTCCATTAACTCCAATCATTCGATTATATGCATAAACCCCTCCTTTAATTGAGCCTTGTTTAGCTTTATAAATAACATAATAATTAAAGAAATATTTAAATGTTTTCATTTTTATTAGAAAAAATTTTCGATTTAAAACAAAAAATTATGCCATTTTAGGCAAAAATTAATAGATCCTCATGAAAAGTTTAAAGCAATAAGAATCCTGTGTATAATCTCGAGAAATTATAGCCCTAGATACTTTTATTTTAAGAAAGTTAAATTCATTTTCCGACTTTTGCGATTAAACTTATATCTTTTATAAAGAGATTCCATGAAAAGATTTTCCATTTTTCATTTTAGGTTTTTTAAAGTGTAAAACCTACCTAACGTTTGTTTGTTATTTGAGTTGCTTGGTAAATTTCTTGCCCAATCAAGAGCTTCATCTTTAAATAAATTTTAAAAAATAAATTTCTTAAACTATTAAATTATTTATTGATAAAATATTATTAGTAATAATATTAAACATATTCTGGAATGATAAATGCTGTTAATTTTTAAAATAATTAAAAAATTAATTACAAATAAAATAGGTATGTATTATAAAATACATTTTTAGTAATTTTCATAAATTTTCTTAAAATTACAATAACAAATAATGAAAAATACATTAGAAAAATCTTAATTAAAAAATCAGAAAACTAAATTTTATTTTAAAATCGAATTTCTATTTTACAATTATTTTTAGAATATTTATTTAATAAAACTAATTATATTTTACAAACCTCTCTTTTGTTGGTCTTTGTTTCCAAAATACATATATGTTTTCTTTTGTTCTTCATTACCATTAGTAGTATTTTTTTTCTCCCCTTGTTTTTTCATGCAATCACAGCAATAAATAAAAACAAGAGTAAATATAACAAAAATAAAAAATAATTTTGTCATTTTTTGTTTGTTTGAGGATTTTTTTTATAATTTTAGTTTTTTGAAAGTCTTTGAATGATTCTCCACTAAATTACTTCGCTTTTTATTTAAAAAATTCTACCCAAAATTGTCGCTAACTTACACATTGGAGTTTATGACTGCCATGGGATTTTTCTATTGTTTAAGAGGAATTTATTTTTAATAGACATTTTTTTCATTATTACGTCAATTAAAATTTTTACAATTAGAATTTGTCGTTTGTAAATTAACATCTCATTGTTTAAAATAAATTAACAATGCCTCCATCGCCTGATTGAAAATTTTATTCATCGATTATTGTAAAATAGAATGCCTTGAGCGTATAAGAATTGGCTTTTTGCCCATGCCTTTTTATAAATCGATTTCCCCAATAAAATTTTAAATAAATAAAAAAAAAAAAAATTAAATAAAAAAAAACTTTTCAATTTTTTTTATAAATTATTTTAAATACTAATTTTATAATTTTTTCCTATTTGATTGTTCAAATATTAATTAATAAATAAATACGGAGTAAAAAATGATTTTTCAACTTTTCGCCTTTTGATTTTTTTTTATAAAATTTTAAAAAAATCCAAATATCTGTTCAGTTAATTATGTAGTTGTGTTCTTTAGCCTTTTAAAGCATTCTGTTATTAAAAGTAAACATTTTTCTAAAAAATTCCAAAAATAAATTACAAATACTGATTCTGTATATTAATTTATAATAAAATTATTTATTATCGATTTTCTTTTCATTTTTCAAAAATCCAAAAATATCGAAAATTTTTTTCGATATCTAACCGAAAAATACCCACCGACACTTCTGGCCGGGCTCAAGTTAAAACCCCTAATTATAATTATTTATATTTTTTGATAACAAAATTCAATCAAAAATATTTAATAATCAAAATTTAATTAATAGAATATTAAATAATGATAAATCTAAAAATAGATTTTATTTTTTAAATTTATCCCATTCTAAAATCAGTAATTGTTTTTGTTTGTGCTTCCGCACTAACATCTCTTCCTCCTCTCATTTTTTTAAAATCAGGTGGTTGTTGATTATTTATTTGTTCAGAATTATTTTTATCTTCAATATCAGCATAACCAAGTCTTTTCCACTCTTCTGGATCCATTAATCCACTGTCCATTCGGCATTTGAAATAATCTCTAGCAAATACTCGACAAGGAGTGTTTTGGCCTTTTTCTGCCTGAAATTTAAATTTTTTTGCAATTTTTGGTATATTTGGTTTGACTTATTCGAATTATTTTAATCGGTAAATATGTCTAAATTGAACGAAAATTCAGACTTTTGGAAAAAATACCTTTGTTGGGCAATTAGTGAGATTAAAATGTCACAGACCAAAACATAATAATTTATTTATTGCCCTGATTTTTGTATTTTTCTAATTTCTAGGAAAAGTTAAATTCTTCTTTATGATCAAAACTCACATTTAAACAAGTCATATATTTAAGCATTTGTAGATGACATTCCCTTTCATAATCCAAAGGAAAAGAGCCTTTAAGTGGAGGAGTTACTTGAGTTACACGGCCATAGGGACCGAACATGGAAGAAGGAGAACCTTGATTACCAGAAGGCATTTTTAAATGAGTGAGAATAAATAAACTAAAAAATTAGATTTAACAATTTTTGTGAAAGAAAAAATAAATAAAAATAATTAGATAAATGAATTTTAAAATTAATATTTAATAATTTATTTTAAAACATATATTTTTAAATTAATTTATTTAAAAAAATAAATTTATTTATTAATAAATAAATGAAAAAATAAAATTTGACTTATGGCCCTGGCACAATGTGGAAAATATTAGATAAATGTTATGTGTAACTTTCAGATTTTGATTTGATTAACAGATTTTAGCTACTAACAAATAACCCGTAAAATTAAAAAAACAATTGAAAATTGTACAACAAAATTTATAAAAAAAATATCTTTTCATTTTTTCTATCAATTTTCAATTTTATTTAATTATTTTTCTTTTATTTCCTCTTTTAAATAATATTCAAGTCTATAAGCATCTGGCCTTACAATTCTCCAAATTAAATAATAATTAGGTATAAACTGAGCTTGTATAAATCCAAGTTTTTGATAAAAAGTTAATGCAGGTTCATTACATGATTGACAATGTAAGGCAATTTGCTTAATATTTAATAATTTATTTTTAATTATTATTAATGAAAAAGGTTTTCAAAATGTTATAAATAGTTCCAAAAAAAATTTTTTTTAATATAAAAAAATTCTCAAAATTAATTTTTACTTTAATATTTTTCCATTTTTGTTTGCATTGATTAATTGTATCTAAAACAAGTATTGTTGCTACACCACGACGGCGAAAAGCGGGCAGAACACTGAAAAATAAATTAAAAAATTTTTTTGTAAAAAACTAACGCTAAAGTAAGAATATATAAACATAATTGTTTTTTAGAATTATTTTCTTTTTGAGGAATTGTTTCAATACAAGCAGTAATTGAACCAACTAAAGCATTTTTATAATAAGCCATTATTGTCCAATATTTTGTTTTAACTTTAAAAAAATAAATTTAAATTTTAACTATTTTAAGAAATTTTAGACAGTCTCTCATTGTTATTTGGACAGATCTGTCCTGTTTATATTGGACAGATAACGTTATCTATTTGGATAGGTAACGAAAAATGCTCCTCAATTCAATAAAGATAAACCCTCGTTAACAAAGGAAAGTCAAAAAATTTTATTTTTGTGACCTCTCAAATTCTCACATTCTGACCAAATAAAAAAACCTTGACTATATTAAATTTTTCCTAAAATTAGAAATTCATCCCAAAGCTTTAAGCTTTTTTTAAAAAAAAGATTAATTATTTTAAAAAACCTTTTTCCCTTAATTTTCTTACGTTCATCCTCATCATTTTCCATTCCTTGAATTGCCAATTCATTTTTAAGAACTTGTTTGTAATGTAAAGACTTTACATCACCAAAATTGATTGGTAAAGCAATGGAATTTAATAAAATTAATTGATTAATAATTTCTTTGTTTGGTGGAATTAATTCCAAATCAAATTTTGATATTTTCGGCCTTTCTGTCTTAAAAATAAAAATTAATTTATCAAAAATATTTATTTGGAATTTTTATTCCATTAATCACAAGCTCCCAAAATATTTTTAATTTGGCCAAAAACTAGAATATTTTTAAAATTTTTATTTTTGAAAAAAAATAAATTAAAAAGTCTTTTAAATAAAAAATTAAAAACTCACCCCATCATTTTCTGTGTAATTCTCAATTGAATTATCCATTTTTAAATTGAAAATTGATTTAAATTAAAATACCAAAAATAATCTTAACCAAAAATAAAAATTTAAAAAAATATTAAAAAAAATATTTTTGTTCCGAATTATTTAAAATCGTTAGTTAAAAATTCAAAAAAAAATTTCTAAAAATTTATACAAATCAAAAAATTTAACAAAAAAATTTTAAAAATTATTTTAAGGTTCCTTCCCCATTTTTTTCATAATTTCAACATAAGATTTCCAAGAAGCAGCTGGTACAGGTTCCATACCAATATCTTTATTGTCATATTTAACGATATAATTGGCCAAGTATAGGAAGGTAATAGAAGCAGTTAGAACATTAAGCATTCGAAAGTTAACTTCTGACACCATTTTTTAAAAATATTCTTTTCTAAAAATATTAAAATAATTAATTCAATTAAAAATAAACCTTCAACCAAACAGAAAAATTAAACCAAATTTTTTGAAAATAATTCTAATTTAAATTTTTGAAAAAAAATTTAAAATCTAAAAAAAATTATAATTTAATTAAAGTAATAAAATTAAAAAAAAAAATATATATTTGTTGGGGTAGAAAACCAAAATAAAATAAAATACTTTAACAAAAAAAATTATTTAAACAAATTTAATTAAATATATTAAATGTAAAAAACGTGCTATTTTTTAATTGAAAAATTGTTGAAAAAATTTATCTTTGCAGCCTTGGCCTTTTCACTTTAATAGGTTTCTCCTCTCTTTCTTCCCAAATATCGGACAGAAGTGTTCCAGCTAAAATTTAAAGTTTTTAAAAATTAATTTTTTAAATTAAAACAGTGGTACCGAGTTAGGACTGTAAGCTTTTATAATTTTCCCCAAAAGCAAATCCTTCATCCAAAAAAAAATCCAGATTAATTCAGACTCCCCAGGAAAAAACTTTTTTAATATTTTATTCAAAAAATTTTTCTACTTGTTTCTCTCTGTACATCATTGTAAATCCACTTTCCAAGATCATAGTCTTGTTGTTTATCACCCAAGTGGTTTCCAAACGAAAGAAAATTTAAACCCCAATAATAAAATCCCAAAATTCGAGGATAATTTTCATAATAATAAAGACGCTTTTGTTCATCATGACGTAATTCTTTATAAACCACATAAACTCCAGTCAACATAGAAACGTCGCCAATTGCTTAAAAATAAATTTTTATTTAAATAAAATTAAAAAAAATAATAACCTGCTACTGTTAAAAGTAAAGGTGCTTTATTAAATCTTGCTGCCATTGCTGCCCATGCTTGATACAAAATCATTTTGCTATGAGAAAAGAAACTAAATTTAAAAAAGTTAATTTAAAAAATATTTAAATTTGTAAAATTACAATGGTAAAACCAAAAAAATACAAAAATAAATTTATAAAAAAATATAATTTTATAAATAAATAAAGAAGAAAATAATAAGTTAAAACAATTTAAACAAGAAAAAGTCAAAAAGGAGATCAAAAGAAATTTTTAGAGAATTTTCCGGGTTAATTATTACTAATTTATTCAATCATTTCAACTTTCTATTGTTATTTGTTCGGGTTTATCTTCTTCCATTGGAGTCTCTTTCTCTTCTGTAGCATCTAATTTATCAACACCATCAGAAATTATATCAAAGCTTATTTCTTGTATTGTTGTAGTTGGAAAACGCTGAAAAAGTAAATATTAATTTTTCAGAAATTAATAAAGGTAAATAATTGAAATTTTTTAGTTTAAAAGTTAGAAGACTAAAAAAAAATTTAGGGGAATAATAAAAACTTTTTAGGATTCCCCAACCAAAAAAGTTTCTATAAACTCACAGTGTGCACATTTGACCCTAAAGCTTTCGAACAATTCTCAAATTTATGCCAAATAATTTCTCTAAAAGTATCATCTCCTTCAATTTCTGTCCAAGGCTTTCGCTGAGCAATTTTTTCTAATACACCAGTTAAAAATCCATTCAAGGCAGGATGTGCTTCATTCACTTTTTGAATTGTATAAAATAGAACAATAGGAAATACTGTGTCGTTAATAAGTGTTTCTATTGCAATAGCCAAAACATCTTTACCAAAAGAGAATTCACGAGCAGTGTCGACTAGAAGAATATCAAGATCTGAAAATTTTTTCTTAAAATTTAAAATATAGTAAAATTACAAACTTTGCATGAGAAATCCTTGCTCTTTTCTATTCGCCTTAAGTCTATGTAATTCAAGCAATAACTCGAATGGGCTCAAAACTGCTTGATTTGTATCTGTATGTCGACCAAAGAGAAGTTTCTTGAAGAATATTGGAACAGAATTGCTATTTTTAGCAGAGAGAACAAAACTTGGAATTAATTCTATAAGCTCTTCCTTAAAATTTTGAATTGAATTTTCATTCTTATAAAATAAAAAAAACCTTTTTTAAACTGTTCAAAATTGGAATTAATGATCTAACATCTGTATTTCTTGCTTGGTGTAATTTTCTGACACGATCGACTAAAGCAGGTGTTGGGGCATTTCTTTCGGTTAACTATTAAAAACATAAGGTAATATTTGAATAAAATTTTAAAAAACCAAGTGAACAATTCGAGCAACCAAAGTCTCAGCATCAGGTTGACAATTTTCAACCATATCCAAAAGATCTTCAGAATGCATTCCTATTGACTTGATAGCTTGTTCAATACTACGGAAAGTGACCTTAATAACATTGTTAGATTATAAAAAGAACAAAAATTGAAGTTATGTAAATTTTCTATTCCTCTGGATTCAGATTCATAAAAACATTAAAAAACATACCCTTTTGATCTCCGTTCCTGCTCTAGCATACACCGAAGCCAATTGTTTCAATAAAGACGGTTCTTGTGGCAGCAAAGACAAAAATAAGAAAAGTCCAGCTCTAATAAGAGATTCATCCCAAGGCATTTCATCAATTATTTCTTCAACTTCTCTTGCAAAACGTCCATTTGCATGCCAAATAACCCTTGGAGCTGTTGGTGCAACAAGTAATTCTGACATTTCAACTAAAAATTCACGAACATCAGAACGGAGAAAATCAAGTTGGTAAAGTTCTTTGACAGTTTTTACACACTAAAGATGGTTAAATAAATAAAATATAAAGAACTCATTAAAAATTTCTTACATGCTCTCGAATATCAACACGTTCAAAATAACTAAACTCGATAAGTAATCGAAGCAATTCCTGCCGTTGACGTGCTCGAGTCAAAATTAGTTCACGAAGAGTAGTAATCGCAAAAGCGCCGTAGACTTTGTCAAGGCAAGCCTTCCTGAGGATTTTCAAGGAACTAGATGTTAGAAAAGGTGCCTCGAGAAAAATTCGATGGAAAAGACTGAAAGGAGAAAAATTAATTTGACAAAAAACTAGGAAAAAAGAAAGCAGTTTATCACGTTAAAGGACAATGGTTATGGCCGCCGGGCGGCGGTTTCTTCTCATGTCAAAGTTAAAATAAACTAACGTTTCTTTGTGTTCTCCCCTCTCATGAAGAGTTGAAAGCAAAGTACACAAATATGTATCATAGCGTTGCTTCTTTTCTTCAGTTGTCAATTGAGGAAAGGTTTTGGGTGAAACCAAAGTGGAATATCTTGAAAAATAACTTTAAAAATAATGAAAAAATCAAAAAATATTAACCCCATCATTTGAGCATATAATTCAGCCAAATGAAGAAGTGCTAAATCAACACGTGTTTTTTGTTCTTCAATAACATAATTCAATAGAGTAGCTTCCAATTCAGAAGTTAAAGCGGATCGAAAGCGTGTACACAGTCTAATAAGTAATTTTTGTTGAGCTAAACCAGCACCGCCTTGTACAGCCCTTTTTTCGTTTCCAAGTATCCGCTGAAAAATATCAAGTTGAAGTTGTTCCGATTCTTTATGAAAGAGCTCCCTTGTAGCATTGAAAAGAGTCCAGTTTTGGATTCGGGTTTTTTGCGGCTGTTGGTGCCTGAATTTAAATAATATATGGAGAAATCAAATTACAAATTCGATTTCTTTTCGAGGGCAGAAAGGAGTGTTTTAAATAAACAGACATAATAATGAAATTCATAAATGTGTTATAAAAAGAAAACCCTAAAACCTGTGCAGTTTGAACAAGTGAAGCAGTAGTCTCCTCATCGATAACCTTTTTAGTTTCCTCATCAGTCTTCTCTTTTCCAGTAACTTCAGACGACCGAGCAGCCGCTTGTTTCTCGACAAATTGTTTTTGTTTTTCTGCTTTAATGTATTCAACACCTGGGCCTTCTCCCTCTCTAGTCATCTGTATAGCCATCATTCTTGCAAGATGTCGCTTCTGTGCCTCACTTCCAACTTCATCTATTGGGGTATAGCTGCTAGCAAAAGCTGGAGGCATTTCATCAGGGAGTGTGTAAAGGCTAATTATTACAAGTTTGGAGACCTAAAATTATTTTTTTAAAAAGAAAGGAAGAGAAAAGGGGGCAAGAACAAATTTAGAGATATCATTCAGTAAAACGATAAATTCTTAAAAGTCAAGAAAAATAATATTAAATCGAAACCCCTAATTTTAGAAAAACAAATCATTATCAAATTTTTAATATTTAAGAAAACTAACAACAGAAATAGACAGCCTTTCCAATACAAATCCTGTAGTTATATCAATAGCCTTTTGAGTAGCAGCACTAGCCGAATCAGGGTCATCCAATTGTCTATAAAGATCAGTTGTTCCATCATCATAATCTTCGTCTTCTACCAACTAAAAAATTTAAATAATATAAAAACTCTATAAATTATTTTAAAAAACCTTTAGTCTTTTTGTATCCCTTAAATCCAAATCTTCATTTTGTTGGGAATCTGTCAACTTTTCACCACTATGAGGCTTTTTTCTTGATTGCCTTTCATCTATTCCAGATTCAGTTTGTTGTAATTTTCGAGCTGCTGTAGCAGCTGCAAGCCTTCTTTTTAGAGCTGCATCAATTTCGCTAGGGCCTGGCATTGCTTTGTGAATTTCGGATTGAGTTGAGCCCAATTCTGATAAAAAAGATAAATTAACAGAAAATGTTATTAAATGGACTATAAAATCTCTAATGATGAATTCTAGCTAAAGGGGTGCCAGAAGAAACTTTCTTAAGAGGAGCGGCCGTAAAATATATTAATAAAAAAAGTCGTTTCTGATATTATTTAATTAAACCTATTAAAAGCTGCTTCATTCTTGAATGCAAATTGTGCAATGTAAAACTTCCAGGATGCTTCAACATTCTCAATAAATGCATTTTAAGTTCTTTCCTCACACTTTTAACTTGACTAGTCCCCAATGTTGGAGGTAAATTTAGATGAAGTTGTTCTAGAGCGCTGACAACCTTAAAATAATCCTTATAAAATTTAAGAATATAAAAAATTTACATCAGCCATCTTTTCTGGTCTTTGCCTTGCTACATTACAAGTTGAAGAAATTGCTGTAACTAAATTAAGTGAAGTAATGTGTGTAGATGCCATATGTTCAATTAAAGAATTAAAACTTTTAATTGCTTCTGATTGTAGTTGACGCCAAGAAATGAAAGAATCACGGCCAATTTCGTCCAAACTAATTTGTTGATTTGAAGTTTTTGGAATTTCGCTGAACTAAAACTGATTTTTTAAAAGTCAAAAATTTTTCTTTTACTTCAGTTTTGGGCAGCTGACAAATTATAAGCATTTCAAGAAATTTAAAGGCCATAGTTTTTATTCCTTCATTTTCTGAATCAACAGTTTGCATTATTTTATTTTTAAGCATTGAAAAAGTTTCCCAACAATTTTTTGCTTCATCGTCAGTAGAACGTTTTTGTGATGCCCATCGGAGAAGAACAGGATAAAGTTGGGTACATGTATTTATTGCCTTTAATTTTATAATTTAATTTTTAAATAATTAAATTAAAACCTTTTTCTGTATAATAACACCACCAGATTGATCAGTCAATGCCCAACTAAGTGTTGCAATTGCTCTTTTGAAGACTTCTGGGTCTTTTTTACTAAAAAATTAGAAATAAGAATAAAAGAAATTTAATAGACGAAATCAGAATTTTCATAAAGTTCAAAAAGTTGAATCAAGGTAGAGATTGACCATAAAAAGTGTCAAAACCAAAATAAAGAATTTTTCAAATTTCCGGGAAATGTATTTTTAAATTTTCAAGTTAAAAAGAAATGTTTGAAACAAAAAGAAATTCAAAAATCATACCAAGCCTTTTCAATAAAATTAATAGCAAAACATCGAATCTTCTGTTCCTTTTCATGAATAAATTGAACCATTTCATCCAAAAAATTATCAAGAACTGAAGTATTGTCTTGTCTTAAAATCATTTCTTCTGCTCTAGCTAAATGCATATAACGCTCTTCTAAAGGTTTTCCAGACATTTTAAGTGCTTCATTTATTTGGGAGCCAATCTAAATTTTATCTTTTGTTCTTTTAAATTGAAAAAAAATTAAAATTTAAATTAGTATTTACTTCTTCGTATAAAGAATTCCCGTCTGCCATTTAATTAGCTAAAAGACTTCTAAAAGTAAAAAAATTCAAAAGCTGTGAAGAAAAAAAAACAAGAAATTTCTACGAAAAATTAAGAATTAACAAAAATACAAAACGCCAACAAATCTGCGGCAAAATAAAAATTTAGAAAAATAAAGTTTTTCCAATTAAATAAGGAATTCCTGACTTTATTTTTTAAATCTTTAATCTTCGTATTTTCAGATATTTTAACAATTACATATTTCATTTACTTCAAAACCGATAATGCAGATTCAATTAGTAAAGAACGAGTAATTCGATAAAATTCCTCAAAAATTAAAAAAATCGCTTTAAGGAATGGAATTGCAGAGTGGATAATGATGGAATTACCAGGAACTCTTACAATTAATGATAAAGTTGATGGTCAGAAATTTGGAAAATTATTATGGGAAAAGAAAGATGATGGAAAGGAATATGTCAAAACAATTATTGGCCGTCAATTATTGCAAGGTGAATGTGTGGAATTAGAAAAGCCTTTTATTGTAATTAATCGAGCTTCTCTGCAACAAGAAAAAGTTATTTTAAAGAATTTTATTAAATTTAAACAAAATTAGAAATTTAATATTAAGCGAAGTTTTAATTAAAATTTTATTTTTTAAGCTTGAAAATGCTACAACGGGAGACAAAAAATCATGTGAGGTTGTTGCGATCATTAGAAGGAAGATTTACTTTATTGGAAGACCAAAACCTATAATTGACAATTGTGATTTGAATTAAATTTATAAATTATTTTATCATTAATTTAAAAATAAATACATATTCATACGTACATATTTAGAAAAATTAATTCGTTTCCATTATAATTCTAAAAATTTTGTCGATTTATTTTGTACACCTTTGATCCAGTGGGTAAAATGATTTTTCTTATTTTCTATCCAATACGAATTAATTAGGTTAGGTCGATCTAGGTTTAATTTTATGTTACAATTTTAAATTAATACATATAAAAATTATTAAAATATTTATACAAAAGGACTAATATTTAAAAGTTTAATTCCTTCAAATCGTTTTTCAACCTCTTCTTCGCCACCATTATCTTCAACAAGTTCAGCACGTAAAAATGAGCTTATTAAATCAGCAGCAATAAAAATCTGAATTTTTTGGAAAAATCTCAAGAATTCAAAAAATATTTTACTTGTGCAATAGCAAAAATCCAAACAATAGCAAAGAAAAAATTAGCATTTCCAGATCCAATATGTACCCACATACTCCACATAATTGGTGAAAGTATAAACGTTGCCAATATTGTACATCCTGTTACTAAACATTGACGAAGATCTAAATATGGAGGAATTTTATTCTAAATTAATTATTAAATAATTTGCTCAGAAAATTTTCATTTTAGTTAAAATAAACAAAGAGGAAAAACCAATTTTTCACCGATATAACCTAAATCCATTTTTAATTCCATTTGTGTTAATAGGTTATTTTACACCTGAAGTTATTCTACGGGTTCTTCTACGGGTTCCAGATTACCACAATTTATGTTTTCTATGTTTGGAGTAGGTGGAAGCTCAGAAGTCATAGAACCGTCTAAGGACGGTTCTATGACTTTAAAAACAAGATTATGATTTTAAAAACAAGACTTCAAACAAGATTACGGTAGGAACCTCGTTTTTAAATATTTTTCGAAAATAGCCATAATTTAACCCTAATTAATTTTAAAATTACAAACATTTGTGTATATCAACAAATGCAACAAGTACAGGTAAATAAAGTGCAGTCTCTGCATATGAAGGATATGGAGAAAATAAAGCAACAATAATTAATAAAATTGAAAATAATAAATTTAAATTGTTTCTAAAAATTTTTTAAAAATTATTTTTTAAAGATTTTTTAAAGCTAAACCTTAATAAAACTGCTAAAGGTATAATATATATAATTGTATTTAATTGAAATACACAAAGAAATAATGAGCGATAATGGTCAAAAACCTTTTAAAATTAATGAAAAAATATTTTTTGAAATTTTAGTTTTTAATTTATCTAGTGGTGACAAAACTCATAAGCTTATGAATAAAAAATTAAGCATCTCTCCCTCCAAAAATAATTATAGAAAATATTGTGAGAAAATAAGAAAAAATATTTTCGATGATAATTAGTAATTATATATCAAATAATTTTTATAAAATGTTAGAGATTTATTTTCAAACCTGGGTAAAGAAATACCAAAAAATCCCAACATTTGGTGTCAAATCTGGAACCGTTAGACTAAAAAAATAATTTTTAAAAATATTTTATAAATTTTTAATTAAGATAAAATTTACAAAAATCCAAAAGTGCTTCTAAACATATCTTTCCAATTTTCTTCCAAATATAAATTTAAACAAAAAAATAAAATTGAAGATAAAACAAAAATAAAAATTAAAGAAAATTTGCGTTGATTAAAATGTAAAATTAAAGGTGCCAATAAAAGTAAATAATAAGGATTTAATTGAATTATTAAAGAAATTGTAAAAATTGAAATAAATAAATTATCTTTAGAAAAAAATATTTTTTAATATTATTTAAAATAAAACCTTTATTAAAATAATAAAGAATTATTGAAACAAATAAATTAACTAAAGAAGAAAGATTTGAAATTGTCCAACATCCTATAGTCATTGGATTTAATAAATAACTGGAAAAATATTTTTTTTTTGAATTCATAAAATTATTTTAAATTCATCAGAATAATTTTTATGGAAAGAAACTTTAATTTTATGGCCTAGGAATTTTTAAGAAATTTTCTTCTTCACAAAAACTCATTTTTCATGCTTTGCGAGAATATAATCCTTTTTTTCTTGTTAGAAAAAGTTAAATTGAAAATTAATAATACTAGTTAGGCGATCCAAAAGTACACAGATTTTTTATTTTAATAAATTTTATTAAATTTTTCGGAACATTATTCACTAGCCCAAAAAATTTTTAACTTTCAACCCCTCGATTTCTGAGTTTACTTAGTTGTTAGAAAAAAATCTAATTTTGCTAACTACATTACAAAAATAATCATAAAAATTATTTGAGCAATCCCTTCATTAAATATTAAATTAAATAGAAATTTTTGTTAAAAAATAAAAATTTCAATAAAAAAAAACCTTGCAAATGCAATTAAACCGAAAGATTGAGATTTATTTAAAGAATTTTCTGTTGATTCACCCAAAGAAATACATTTTTTCAAAATATATTCTTCAACAAATTTTCCAATAAAATACGCACAAAAAATATCAAAAATCTTTTAAAAAATTAATTTTTTAAATTAATTTAAAAAACCGTCCATTGTAGTCTTAACAAAAAAGGATGTTCTAGAGATGTTTTGAATGTATAAATAATTATTGGAAACTAAATTAGGTAAAAAAGAGGAAATTTTAATAAATTTTTATTTAATAAACACCAAAATTTAAATTTATTTTTTTAAAATTTATTTTAAAAAAATTTTTAAAATAAAGATAATGATAGCCTATTTAAGGAAATTCATCAATTAAAATTTAAAAAAATGCCGATTTTCTTGGTTTCGTCACTTAAAATGGAAAAATTATTTTTCAAAGTGGGTGGCTCGGTTCTGGAGTTCACTAATTTACAAAAATTGATAAAATAAAATTAAAAAATTTTTCCTATAAATTAACCAAAAATTAAATTAATTCAATAAATTAATTCAATAAAAAAAGAAATATTTTTTTTGAAAAAATCACCACATGAACTAAATCTCCATCATAAACATTATTTCCATATTTTTGAAGAAAAACAGCTTCTTTTAATCTTTTTAAATTATTCCAAGGTGTTGAAAATGTTGGTAATTGTTCAATAAATTCATTTAAATATTTAAATGAAAATAAACGAAGAAATAAACCAAAAAATATTATCCTTTTTTTAATTAAATTTTTATATATTTTTAAAAATTAATTTACCATATTTTTTTGTTAAATGTATTATTTTTAATTTTAATAGATAATGATGAGTCATAATTAATTTTATTGTTGTTTTCGTTAGCCAGTTTTAAAAGATTATTTATGAAAGTTTTTAAGTAGATTAATTTATTATAAAAGATTTTTTTTTACTTTTCTTAATAATTTATTTAAATAAAAGAATTTTTTTGATTATTTTTTATGACATTTTAAAAATTTTAAAATTTATTCTGAAAATCTTAAAAAATGGGATTAATTGTTCAGTAAAGGACTATTCATTGCTATTTCATCAATAAATAATTTTTTTTTAAATTTTTAAATTATTAATCAAATTAAATTTATTTGGGAAAATTAATTTATATTTTAACTACTATTTTAATTTGGTAAAAGAATTATTATTCAGAATTGATTTGAAAATATAAATTAAGTATTATTTGAAAATAGTCCTAACAATGAAAGAAAGCAATGAAATGTACATATAAATAAATATTCATTTAATAAAAAAAGTAAAATGAATCATCGTTCTTTGTAAAAAAAAGCAAATTAACAATTTTATTAATTAAAAAAGTATTTCTTTTTTAATTAAATTAAGATTTTTAATTATTTCTGATTTATCTCCATTTTTAAAATAAGTAACAATTTTAAATGTTTTTTTTCTAAATAATTTTCTAAATTTTTAATCAAATGAAAAAATATATTTTTAGGGGTTTTAAATTTTAAAAGATCTTATGAAAAATTTTAAAAATGTTAAACAACTCTAAAAATCAATTAAAACAAAAAATTCATATTGTAAAATGTAATTTTTCGTCACCCTCCAAATCATTGGAAGACAACCAAAATTTAAAAGAAAATTTAAAAAACAACAAAATAAATTTTTTAAATTTGTGGATTGGTGATTTAATCAAAATAATTTCTTTTAACGGTGAATGGTGTTTTGGTTATCGATTGGAGGAACCTGAAAAACGTGGAATTTTTCCTTCAATTTTTGTACAAGAAATGATTAATAATAATGTTGAGGAAAATAAAAATGTAGCTGAAAAGGAGGTTGGAAGGTTGGCTGGTGATATTAGCGAGGCATTAAAGGTGTTTTTTGGGGAAAATAATTTTTTAAGATTTACATTAAAAATCCGCAAGTTTTCATTATGCTTAAAAATTTTTTTTTTAATTTTCAATATGTTAGAGAATTTAATAGGCTATAAAATATTAAATAAATTTTGGAAAAATGAGAGAATGAATGAATATTAATGCTCAGAAAATTTATGCGTTTTTCCTTTTTAAAGCGGATTTTCTTTTTTAAAATTTGTCAAAAAATTTTCTAAAAAAGTTTTTATAAAATAAAGGAATGGATAGAAAGAACTAAATTTGATTACGGAGAAGGTATTTCAACCATCTGCCAATTTGAACAACAAATATCTTTAATTAAACAATTATTAGCTGTTAAAAGACATTTATGTTCTGGTACTATTACAGCTGAAGAAATTAAAGAAATTAAATTGGTTTATTTAAAAATTAATTTTAAATAATTTCGAATTTGAGTTTCAATATTTTTTGGGGAGTCCGTAAACTTGCAGAAAAAAAAGAAAAATTTTTGCCATAAATATTTGAACGAATTTTATTATCAAAAAATTAATTAGATTTTAAATATTTAAAAAAATTAAAAAAAACTTACTGACCACATTTATTATGTTTATTAATCTATATTAAAATCTCATTTTGAATGTAAATTAATTTTTTTAAATTTAAATATGTATGCTTTTATTAAGCTTATATATTTTTATTTGATGGAATGAAACATATTTTTCTATATTATTTTAAATCATTCCTTTCCTTTAACGATGATTAATAAATTAAAATGTTAAAATATCTAAAATTTAAAAATATTTTTTTTTCCATTAAAAATTATTATTTAGGTATTAGCAGATGTAATAGACGCTGGAAATCATTTATTAAAATTAAATATGCAAATAAGAGATGATTCTGGAATTTATGCTAATTCAGATGGTAATTTAATAGAAAAAAATAAAAAATAAAATTTTAAAGATTTTTCATTAATATCTTCATATAAACGACATGAACAAATATATGAACAAATAACTACAAATTCTAAACAAATAATTGACTCTTTTTTGGAAGATAAATTTTTAACAAAAATATCAACAAAATTAAATAATATAAATAAATTTAGTTTATTAATTAATATTAATTTAAATGAATTAGAACAACATTTAAATAATGAAGAAATTAATAGTTTGGAATTAGTTTTTGGATTGGGGAAAACATCTAAAATAAATAAAAATATTGGAAATAAAGTTGGTGAAAAAATAAAAAATTTTGTAATTAATATTTTGTGATTATTTTGGAAAATTTAAATTATTTATGTTATTACAAAGCACAAAGGGATGTTATGGAGTGGGATAGGGGTATCGTTGATGGCTTTCTTAGGTTGAATCAGTTCTGGGCTTATAATTTAGAATGTCCTTTTCGGAATATTTTTAGATCTGGGCACCAGGGTTGTTCCAGATTGCCTGGAAGACGACCCAACTGAGATCAATTCGAGACAATCCTGCTGGGTGCCTTTAGTTCCTTTACTAGATAAGATAAAGAGAATCGAATTGGATGATTCTAACAAGTCACTGATCTCGTTATTTATTCAACTTCCCCTCAAGTTCTCCAAAGCTTTTTTGAAAAAAAAATTTAAATTCTTTAATAGGCCACCCAACCAATAACAGAACCATTTACCATTCGATTACCAAAAACAAAAAATAAAAATAAACAACAACAAAAACAAAAACAACAAAATAAAGTTTTATTTATTGGAATATCAGAAAATGATTTAGAAAATATTTCTTTGTGGATGACTTGTTTAATTATTGGGCCTATTGGATGTAATTTGAGAAAAATAATTTTTTAAATTTATTTTCTCTAAGTTTATGCCCGTGGAGGTGACGATGTTAGGCAATATTATGCACATGGTCATTCAGAGTTGGGGGAATTAATTAAGGAAATGGTTGATAAAGAACAACGAGAACAAACTTTAATTCTTCAGAAAAAGGTGAATAAATAATAGAAATAAATTAATCTTTGCCGCAAGGTTCAATAACAATGACCCTATAGCTTATCAAGGCTTCCAATATAATGACTTCTAATAAAAACCCTCATAAATCCCCGGCCAAAAGACTAATTTACGTTTAAAGGGATTTCTAGTTCCCAGGGGATATCTTAGTTTACGGACCTTTCTTTTTTAACTTTTTATTTTAACTTTCTATTTAGACATCAGAACTTGTCTTACCTTCTACATTCCAAAACAACCCTTCCACCATTAATTATAACAATAATACAATTAAAAATGAAAAAATACCTATAAAATTAAATATACAACTATTTAATGCATATAATTCTTTAATAACATCATCAACAAATATTCAAATTCTTAGACCCCTCAAACTTGAAAAAGAAAATTTTTGTAGAAATGAATTATTTATTTGGTTAAGGGATGCTGATTTTCATGGAATTTGTAGATCAGAAAAAAGTATTGAGGTAGTGGGGAATTTTAGAAATATTTTAGTCCATTAAATTTTAATTATTAACTATTAACTAAAATTTTAACAGGCAGTTGTCTCAGTAGTTGACGATGAAGGTATCTTCTTGCCAGAGGCAATTGAGGTGAGTAAAATAATAATTAAATTTGGATAAAACATAGTATTATATCATTAATTTTTAAATAAATATGATTTTTAAAATCTAATAGTTTGTTTCGTGGGTGATTATTAGAGGGGATAATTAATCAAAAATTAGTGTAAAATTTTCTTTAAAAATCCAGATTATAACCCCAGAAGGCGCTATCCGAGAAAGCAGTTTTCGTTGTCGAGTATGGCCTTCATCTGATCGCCCACGCTTTAATGAATTAATTAAAATCCTTTTACCTGATCAAGAAGCAAAGAATTTGCATTTACAAGTAAATATTTAAAATTTTTTTAATTTCCCCTAATTTTAAGATTTTATTCTACAATAAATCATTTGTCGATAGAAAATCATTGTATAGCACTGGAAATTTTTCAACAAATTCATTGAGTGCCAAAAGGGAAAGTAATGGCCCTTTTGCTTTAGCATTTCTTCACCTTATACGAGATTATGTTTTATGTCATGATGATGAAGATGAATTATTTATTTATCGAATAGATCGAATGAAAGGAGGAAATTCTGAAGGAAATAATGTTACTAGAACTATACCTCTTAGTGTTGCCTATTTGAGTAATCCTGCGCGGAGAAAGGAGGCTCAAGGCATTACTAGCGATGTTAGGTATAATATAGAATGGCTTGATAATAATGATAATAGAAAATCTGCAAATATTTTTCTGATTAAAAAAATAAACTTGATAAATTTTTATTTGTAGTGATGAACATCTATTCTCTTCCTCAATTAAATCTCGTTCAAGCTCTGTTGCTACATTACCCTCATCTTTAGATTTAACATTACTTCAACAACAATTAAATCAAAATGTGTTTTCTAGTGGTTACATACTTTGTGAAAGAAATACTTTACATTTTCAATCTTTCATTTGTTCACAATTACATTGTAATAATAAATTATTAATTCAGGTATTTAATGACAAAAATGATATTAGTTAAAGTTTAAGGAAATAAAAAATTCTGACTCGTATTAAACCTCAGATTGAAAGTTTTTCTTAAATATTTCTCTCATTATTTGAGAAAGGGCAACTAGGTATTTAAGAGAATACGGTAGTACTAAAATACGTAAAATTCATGAATTTGATTTTTTTCTGATCATCTGTTTTAACATAATACAAATATTATTATTCCAGATTCTTAGATGGCGTGATTACTGTAACAATGAAAATCAACAAATTAATGTTTTAAAACAATATTTGATAGAATTTTCTCGTTCAGATTTATATTCAAAAGATTATTTTAATGAAATAACAAAATTTTGTCATAATATTTTGGATTCTTTATTTCAAATTGCTGATGAATATCCACAATTACAAATACATGTATTTGAAGCTTTAGTTCATTTATTTTCTTATAAAGGGGAATGCCCTTTAATGAAAGAAAAATTAGAAGAATATATTAAAAGAATGTTTTGGACTAGAGCATGTGGATTTCTTTTGGAAAATTTTGTCAGGTATGAAATATGTAAAGTTGAATTCGGATATAGCGCCACCACAAGACTCCGACCGATGTTAGCTTTAAAACCATCATATTTATCCCGATTTTGGTAGAATTCATTCAATCGGGACTGGTCACATTGTCGACCATTTGATGACCTTATATCCGAAGTGGCCTTATATCAGTGGCATTATAACCGAAGTCAACTTTAAATTAAAATATTCCATTCCGACTTAGAACAGTGTTGATTACTGTTGGATAAGTTTACAAGTATCAACTTCAATAAATAACGGAATTCATAAATTGGAAAATACTTTTTAAACACTGACAATCCGGAAAATCTTAAGATTAAAAAATATAATTTTAGGCGTTTAAGAAACGATGAAAATTTTGGCCATTTTAACAAAAAACCATCAACATCCTCAACTTCTAATATATCCACTCATCATTCATTTCATTCCAACACAACAATGAAAACAACTTCTTTCACTTCTTTTGTTAAGCCTGAAACAGTTGAAGAAGAAAAACAACAAGATGAACGATTATTTTGTTTGTTTAGATCAATGGATTTTATAGTTAAATTAGCTATTGCATCCAACAACCTGAAATCAACATATATGATTCCTGTCGATTATTTAGGTAAAATAGTCATTTTATTAAATAAATATATTTCTCAAAAAATATAATTTAAAAATTTTTTCATAAAATATAACTCTAGATAGAAAAGAAATAATAAATTAAAAATAAAAAAAATACCTAAAAACTTTTCTTATTTTAGGGATTAATTTTATTTGTCTCTCTTTATAAATTTTATTATTTTTTATTCAATACTAACTAGCTAAATATAATATTTTTTATTTAAATTAGAAGAATCTTTTGATAACACTCAATCAAAAGAACAACAAAAATTTAACAATCAAATTGACTCGATACTTAAGGCCATAATTCAATTTTTTGGTGGTGATGGAACTACAGATTTAAATACCTCAGAGATTTTTACTCAAAATTCTTTAGTTTCAACAAATTTTAATATTACACCAAAAAAGATGAGAAAACACCGAAATGTTTTGTTAAAACATTTACCTTCTTTAATATCTCCACTCCTCGAAAATTGTATTTATACACCTTTATATTTGGCAAGGTGAGAGGATTGTGAGATTTGCCATTAAATTGGGCATGTCCTCATTTTCCTACCTGAAATAATTTCTTAAATTTACATTTTTAAAGTTTTGTCAAAAAGATCGTGACGAATATTTCTGAGAACATTATTTCTCCTTATAAAGAGCTTATACCATTCTTGGGCACAATAATAAATTCAGAGGTAATCTTTTAATATTTTTCTCAAATTTTTAAAATTAATTTCCCTTTTATTTCTTAAGCTTTTTAATGATTTTAAAAGCCGTTCACTTCTTTTGGAGCAATTCTTAGATAAACTTCTATCCCAATTGCAACCTCTTTCAATTAATCGAGAGCTTAATCAAAAGAATATTTTACAACGACGTGCTTCGATTACTGCTGTTTTTGAAGAAGAAAATCAGCCCATAGAGTTGTATTTAAATAAATAAATCTCTTATTGGATTTAGCGTAAATATAGAGAAAAATTATGGAAAAATCTAATATTCTTGTAAATAATCTAGTTGAAATTAAATTTTCAGCATTCCTATTCCAATTATTTACAGTTTTCCAATTTTTAATTTTCTTTTAGAAATCAACCTGAAGCTGTTGAACTTTCAGCTAAAATTCTTACTGATTTGATTGAACGATTGTTTCCACATCAAAAAGGCGGCAATTTCAGACAAATAGGAACTAATCCTGAATTAGAAATAATTTTACAAAAAACACTTCGTCCAGTCATTCAAACAATGTAGGGGAGAATTAACTAAATCATTATTTGGGGTTAATTTGTTTTGGACATATATTCTTGATAATCTTATCCTGAGGAAATTTTTACTCCTTCTGTCCTCATTTAAGAATAATTATGAAATATTTTTCATTATTAATCATTCTATTTTTAGGGTCACTTTATTAGGCGATCCTCAACTACAACGACCTTTACATTCTCTTTTACTTGCTATTTTGGATAAATTGTCTGCACATCATTTTTCAAAATATTTTTCAAAATTGGAACACACTTTAAATAAGTATACTTTATTATTTGAAATTGATTTTTTATTATCCCATTTATTCTATTTAAATAGGATTGACGCCCTTTCTGAAATTCTTCACATGTTCCGTGATCTTCTGTCTCGCTGTCCTGCACCAAAAGAATGGTCACAAATTCGCTCATCCCAAACTAAAATTTTTCTAAAAATTATTCGCTTCTCGAGTGCTTATTTACAACACGAATTTTCCTCTGAAATTAATTTTTCTGGCCAATTATGGTTAGAATGTATGCATAGTTGTGTTGCTGTAATTAAATGGGCATGTTTAGAGAAAGGTTAATTTTGTTGGAAATTTTTAAAATTCATAAAAAAGTGAAAAAAATATTTTTAGGTTTCTCTCGAAGAAAAAGAGATGTTAGGCGAACCTTTTTGAATAAAGATTGCGATTCTCAAGATATTTGTGAAATTGCAGCAAAAATTTTATTGTGAGTTTAATTGAATTTTACTCTATCACAATAAAAATGATTATATTAATGGACCGGGGATGAGTTCATTATAAGAGAGGTTCACTATATAGGGAGTTATTTTTGAGAGAAATTTTAATTGGGATATTATAAAGTGTTCACTATAAGGAGAGTTTTACTATAGAGGAGTGACAGTAAGGAAGATCACCCGAAAAAATATAGCTTTAGGTAATCATTATTACTTATCTAATTATAAAAAATTAAAATAAATTTTGATTGGTCTTTATTAAATAAAAATAGATCTTCATGGCTTTCACTTAGTCCAGACCAAAAAATCCAGTTAATGCCTGAAATGGTTGGTCCTTTACTTGAGGTGAACATAATTATTATTTAATATTTAATTTTTCATTTATTTTTAGTTATCTCTTTGTAATAATTCACAAATTCGTCTACTTATAATTCCTATATTTTTTGATATTTTATTTACTGAATATTTTATTAAAAATACAAAAACATTAACAATAACTCCTTCAGATGTTGTTTTAAGAAAAACTTTTTTTCAAAAACAAACACAACAACAAAATTTAAATAAAAGTTTATTTTTTGAAGAATTTGTTAAGAGATTAGATATTGCTCTAGATGAAGCTAAAGATGATTTTTTGTTTAATGAATTTGAGGTGGTTTTTTTTTTGAAACTTTAAAAATTAATTCCTTGCCATTTTTAATGCCGAATACTTTAAAATTTCAATTAAAGTTAAATTATTAAAATTAATTAAAATTTTTAAGATAGCTATAAATCAAACTTTTGATGATAAAATAATTACTTTGGAAAGTGAAGAAATTAATGCTGTAAATGTTGTTGATTCTTTAGCTAGTATAACAAGATTTTTTGTTAAGGTGAAATATTTTAATTTATTGTTTAATTTAATTGTTAAACATGGTGGAGATATCTTTAGTGAAATCACCTTTATCAGATAAATTTCCAAACTTTTAATTATCACTATATTATATCACTATCACAAAAAGTGGGATAAATGGGATCGTTTATTTTAATAAAATATTTAGCTCAAAAAATAATAATTTTTAGAGTGTAAATAAATTGCTTGATCTCTACTCTTCGTATTTATCTGTGTTAAAAATTGAATTACAAACATCTCAAATTGAAGCTGGACTTTTTTGTACTGTCCAATTAATTGATTTCTATCATGAAATGGGGCAAAACAGTCTTTACGTTATTTATTTGTTTGTTTTTTTTAATTTTGTTTTACTGAAATTTGTTTATATACTTTCCGCGGTTTCACCTTTTATATTAAAGTTGAGTAACCTCGGGACTTACTTACTTCGGTGGATGTGTTTAAAAAATCTAGGTGAAAGTATTAACTATAGTGGGTGAAAGTTCTGCTTATAATTTGCCTTGTGCAGGGTAAAAATAGAAGGGGAGTGTGACTTATGTTTAACTAATTTAAAATCAGTGATTCCTTACTTTTTTCATTTCTAAGATATAAATTATATGATTTACACATATCTGCTGGAAATTGGGTAGAAGCAGCAATTACACTCCAAAGACATTTTTCTCTTTTAAATTGGACAAATGAACGTCCATCCAAATATCTTTATGGGGCACGTAAACAAAATGTTATTTTTAATACACAAATGGCACTAAAAGAATATATTTGTATTGAGATGGCTAAATTATTTGAAAAAGGTTTTTTAATTCAAGAATATTGTGATAAATTAACTAGGCCTGGAGAAACTTCTCCCTTAAACAATGAAAAATTAATTTACTAAATCATAATGATATTTTTAGGTCAACATTGGGAATTAGCAATTGAGACAAATCGAGAATTAATTAATGTTTACGAGACAATTTTGTAAGAAAATATTAATTTTTTAAATTTTCTTTTTAAAGATTTGATTATGGAAAATTATCAGAATTATTGAAAAAGAATGCTTTTTTATATGAAAAAATAATTAAAGAATTAAGGCTTGAATGCAATTATTTTTTAGTTGCTTTCTATGGAAAAGGTAAGAAAAAGAAATTTTTATAATTATTTATTCATAAAACTTTAAATTAACGAATTATATTTGATTTAAATACAAAAAAATTTAAAATAAGTATAAAAATTTTAATAGATAAACTTGAGTTTTGAATGAAATCCAATTGATATCCTATCGTTTTATAAAATCCAAATAGAAATATCGGGTTCTCTAAGCTAGAAAAAATCCGAAAAATGACCAAACATCGTAAAAAATACAAAATAGCCCCAACAAAGCAAAGAGGCTTACAAAAATATTCAAACTATCAAACAAATTACTCGCATTATCTTTTAATAATTGACTTATAAAAATAAATAAAAATCATTAATTTTATATGGGATGTAAAACAATTTTTTGATTACGTATTGGATAAAGCATATTCTCTCTTTATATTCATCTCTTATAAATTATTACTTTTCTAATTTACTTACTAATTTAAAAAATTATAAATTACTCAAGTTTTTCTTTTAAAGAGTGTCCTTCTTACTTGGCAAACAAAAAATTTATTTTTCGTGGCCAACCCCTCGAATCTTGGGCTACTTTCAAACAACGTTTTCTTGCGGCATTTTCTGATTTTAAATTTATTGAATCTATGGAAATTTCTAGTGAGGAATTGCAACAATCAAAAGATAAACTTGTACAGGTTGGTTTGAATTTAAAAATTTTAAATAGTGAAATGAAAATTTATAAAAATATCTTATGTTTTCAATTCTCTATCAAATTATTTTTAATTTTTCTTAAAATTTTCTCAGCATTTTTAAATTAAATTTCCTCATTTATAAATTCCTTTCATTCGTTTTAATTTAAATATATTCTCCCTCTTCTCCTCTCTCTTCCCCTTCAATTTGTGGCATGTTTCTTCCTTCTATTGCTGCCACAGATTCGAACATTTTTCGAACTCTTTCAACTAATTGAATGAGTTCCTGATAAAAAAATTATTTTGGGTGAATTTTTAAAATTTTTATTTTCTAAACCTCAGAATATAGACGGCCTTTACTTTCTCCATGACTCAAACCCTCACTCTCCAATTCTCTTAAAATACGAACAGCTTCAGTATAATTTGACCTTCGTGATTCAAAAATTGCTAAATTGTAACGAGCTATCCATAATTTTGGTTCTAGTTTTATGGCCTTTTTATAAGCAGCATGGGCATTACGATAATCTTGTAGCTCAGTTAGAATAACTTAATTAAATAATTTATTTTTAAAAATTTTACTCTATTTACTTTTTTGGTACCGTATTCTTAATAAGGTAAAACACTTATTTTTATTCATCTTTACAATGTCTTTTGACCTACAAGAAAAACCATTTTCAAAAACGTTTTAATAATTTTAACTTTTAATCATCTTTATCTAAAAAACATACGAGACATAACGCAGAGGATAGTTGCATTTTTAGAATTAACCGCATAAGCAGCAGCTGCAAAATGATAGGCTGAAGCAAATTGTCTTAGTGCGCAATAAACAAGTGCCATATTTATTAAAACCTTTTTTTAATTAATTATAAAATTAATTAATTATATTTTTTGACAAACTTTCCAATCCAATGGACATAAATAATTAGCGCGATGTAAACAAGAAAGTGCAGCAATTAATTTACTTTTACCGAAAAAACACATTCCAATATTATTCCAAAGAGCACAAGAATGATCAAAATCAGCAGCGACAATTCTAATTTAATATTTTAAAATCTTCTATATTACCATTAAATATAATAGAAAATTTCACTGATAGGAATAGCGTTGATTTACGCCTGTGGATAGAATTTTATAGGAAAATCCATGATTTAAAGACAGGAAACATTTTACTTTCTAAGGTGTGTTTATATTTTGGAATAGTACAGGTTTTTCATCATGCCGATTCCCGTCTTTTTTGCCATATGTCTCCCATCTTTTAAAATTCGATTTTGACCAGCCCTGGTTACTATTTACTTGTATTTTGACAAAGCGACATCCCAATCATTATTCATTTGTAAAATTGAAGCAATAGCTAACACAGATGGTACATAATTTGTATCATAACTTAAAGCTTTTCCAAAAGTTGAGAAAGCGTTTGATTGGTCTTCCATCTTCATTTATTAATTTAATTTAAAAAATATTTTTATTTAAAATTAATACTTTTAAATAAAGCATTCCAAGAGAATGTATTAAATCAACATTTTCTGGTTCCATTTCTATACTGCGCTTATAAGCTTCCACTGCAGCGCCAGTTTCGTTTTGTTCATCCAATATTTTTGCCAAAAACATTAACTGTAATAAAACAATTATAAAATATTGCCATAGCTTTAGTATTTATTCAATGAAGAACGTTGTTCCCAAACAAATGGAGGTCCCCAGATTTTTTGAGCAGTGATATATCTAGTTATATCTTTTCTGATCCCTCTTATTTATTCCTTATTTCTACTTAAGGAAAATTTTGTTTAATAATTTAATATTATTTTACCATATCAGCACTTGAGTTGATTTTCGGGCATGCCAGTAATACATCTTGAGACTTAATATAACAAAATTATTTTTAAATTTTAATTATCCTCAATTTTCTTAACCTTTTTAACACGTTCAGGTGATTTATAAACATGATATACAGCAAGCGATTGCCAATAAAATAATCTCTGGAACTTTCAGTATTTCATTTTTTAATTAAATCCTTGTACCCAATCAAGCATTTTTACTCCCTTTTCTTCATTTCTCTTTTGTTGAACTTCTAAAGCTAGTTTAAATAGTTCAATTGCTCGTTGGTGTTCAGCCAAAAGATAATAACTTTTTCCCATTTCGAATAAAACTCTAAAGTTTGGAAAAAACAGCGTTTTATTTTAATTCAAGTATTTTCCCCAGAGGCAGGGTCCTCTGAAAGAGCTAATATGAAAGGAATAAAAAATAACTGATTTTATTAAATGAAAAAGGGAAAATTTTAAGGTTTTTAATGTAAATATTACTTGGGAGAGCGAGGGTTGTGCTTCAATGCTTTGCTAATCCATTCAACCTGAATATTATTATTTTGATTAAATATTTTTTAATTCATTTTTTGTTACACTTTGTAATACTCTAGCTAATTCAAATCAGAAAAACAACCAATATCACAAATAGCCCTAACAATTAATTAGAGCTTACAAAAATATAATGCTTCGTCTTGGCCAATAGTTTAGGTTTAGCTATAATTATTGCTTATACCAGAAATATAAGATACAAATTTCACTCGGGAAATAAATACTTACTTTTCTGAATCAAATGAAAAGAAATCTTTCTTTTATCTAATACTCTTTTTAATATTCTCATTTCTCTATTTTCTCTTCTTTTATTTCTAATATTTCTCTTAAAACTTTTTGGACTAATTTAATTTTCGAAAATTTCATTTTAAATAATTCCTGATTTTTAATTCGCTAGACCTTTTTTTGATTTATTGTTTGTAATACTCTTACCGATTCGTGTAATTCTCCCTCCTCCTTTGCAATTTGCCCTCTCAATAAAAGAGGGTATTCACAAAGCATTTCAGGAGTTTCATCGAGAAGTTCCTATTTATTTAAAAATTATTTTTACTTTTAATATTTTTACCTTAATTTTCTGTTTGCATTGAGAGAATTTTTGCTGAATAAATAGTCTGTAAAGCAGTGGATTTAACCGATCTGGGGGTTTATAACGAGCGAATTTTTGTCGTAATTCAAATAAACGACGGACTTCTGACTCATCCACAGCTGGATATATAGTTAAATCTGTGGATGACATTTCTACTAAAATAATAAATGAAAAGGATTGTTTTATTACTGAAAATACATATGTAGTATAAAAATTTATGAATCAAATATATGATCAAAATCTTTCCTAAAAGTCCTAAAAACAATCTCATTCTAGCCTGATTCTTTGGTTAACATCAGAATAGTCCTGATCATCCAATACTTATTGTTAAGGACCTTTTGATAGTTATCGGTTACGGGGACAATGTTCACTAAAAAATAATAACTTCGAAAATAAACTAAAAATGCTTACTTATTCTATCAATTTATGTTACCATGACAATATTTTCTTCCTATTTTGTCTTAAATATTCTTTAAAAATATCTAATAATAGTTTTATTTTTTAGTTTAATTAACACTTTATTTCAGATAATTACAGTAACTCCAATACCTTCTCCATTTTATTCTGAATTATTACTATCTCCTTCCCGTTTAACCTCATGGTATTACAAATATCACAAAGTTCAGCGTTTTGAACTTATTCGGAGAGAATTTAAGACTAACACAAAATGGACAACTTTAGAAGATAATGAAACTATGAGATTATGGTTACATAAAAAAATATTTACAATACAAAGGTTTGACTAAACTTTTAATTAATTGTTAGAGTAAAAACTATAAATATTTGACCCTTGTTATCCCTACCTCGTTATAATCCCACACAATTAAAGTTAGTAGCTGAATTATAATCGTTAGCTATTGTGATCTTTATAATTATTTAATAATCCGTAGGACACTTCATTGGCAATACTATACTATTACATCCATAAATAAGTTGGGAATCACGAGATTAATTAAATTTTAAAAATTAATTGAAAATTCCATCTTTATTATTTGTGAGAGTCAATATACTTTTCATCTCTATTATAACCTTTCCTATCCCACCCTTAAATTACAACGATAATAGAAAACCGTTATCTCATTAATTCCACTAAATATAATTTTTATATTTTTTATAGGCCATTACCAGATTTATTAAATTTTGCTCAAATAATTAATGAACAAGAATTAATACCTTCACACCCAATAGAAGTAGCAATTGAAAGAGTTAAAGAAGCAAATGATAAACTTGCAGATTATCTAGTAAAGTTGCTGAAGGTTTTGTTTCGGAATTTCATATGAATTTGGGAGGAATGATTCGTGGAATTGTACAAGCAGATGTTGGGGGAGGAATTAAAAATTACCAGGCAAATTTTAATTTTTTAATGACCTTTTATTGGCGGGTCCCGGCTTATTTCTCACAGTCAGGAGATCTTTCTTGATAAAATTTCTGATATGATAATTAGGCTGATCTCTCTCAGATCAGGTTCACATCACCAATCCATTAGTTACTATTTTTTGGATTTACCTTTATATTTTTACTAATTTTTAGCCTTTCTTCACTGCTCAATGCCGTGTTCAATGCTCTGAAGAAGAGAATCGTTGTATAGAAAACTTAATGACCCTTATACTCGAACAAGTAACTTTATTAGAATATTCATTATTTATACATGCAAATAATACACCCACAACAATATTATCTTCTACATCAAATTCAGCTAATGCAGCTAGTTTTCACAATTCTTTAGTCGCCTCTTTTAATTCACATAAATGTCAAATAGAAACACAATTTGGAAAAACATCAAAATCTTTATTACCAGAGGGAGCTTCTATTTATTCAAAAATCGATCAAAACGAAATGGTGACGAAAATGCCTACAAATGTTACTGTAACAAATAATGCTAGGTAATTATATTTATGAAAAAGTTTAGATTTGAGTATTGAAAGTGCATTAATCATATAAATCTTACATGTTAATCCGAAGCGGGTCTAAATAGTCGGACAAACTAATCCACCTTGATAACAAATTTAAATAACTTTCTGGTTCACTAGGTCTGTTAAACTACCAATCCATTCCTTCATAAAGATTACCCCATCAGATTTAATTAAATAAGATTTCTCAAAAAAAGATGAACTCATCCGATCAGAAAAAACTCACGAATAAATAGCCATAACAATGTTATGGCTTACGAAAATATAAAGTTATAAATTAACATGAAATTAATTTTAGTAATTATTCTAACTATAAATAGAAATAAAATATAAAAATTTCAGACGGGAAATACATAAGTATATTAAATAAATTTTTCTTTTCATATCGTATTTTTTTAGCACACTCTTTCCTTTTTCTCTCTTCCTTCTACCATGACTTTAATAAAAATTATCTAAATAAAATATAAAAATTTTTATTTTGGAATATCCCCTCTTATTATTCTAAAACACTGTAAAAATGTTAAAATAAATTATTGTGCAATTAAAAATTCTAAAATAAAATTATAATAATTAACAGTAACTCAATCCTCACTCCTCCATCTACAATTTCTAGTTCACCTACAGCCACGAGAGCATTTAGAAGTCATTCAATTAGCGAATTTCAAAGTAAACTTAACAAAAATAAATAAAAAATAAATTTTAAATTATTTTTAGATTCACAAAATGAAGGAAATTTAAGTACTAGAAATTCACAAATTTCAAGTTCTTCTTCTACAAATAGTGGAAGTAGCAACTTTTTTAGAAATTCTCCAATTGGAACTGCTGGAAATTTAATTAAGTCAACAATACAAGTATTAATAAATATTTTATTTTTAAAAATAAAAAAATTAAAACTTAGTATTGATAAGGAATTTTCTTTTTATTTTGGAATACCCCTTCTGATTGTCTTTAATGTGAGTTTCCGTTTCTTCGTGTACCGATTCGAAAAAACTAGGAACAACTCTAGACTGATAGAATTTTTAGTTGAGTACCTCGTTTATCAGGGTGCTATCTCACTTTATTTATAGCCTCTACCTCTAATTCACGTCTTTAAAATTTAAATAATTGTTTTAAAAAATTAATAAAAAATTTCCAATTAGCAGGCAAAAGCTAAACAAAAACAACGAAAAAATTTAGTTGCTGTAAATAAAAGAAGAAATACATCATCAGCAATTTCAACAAAAATTGATGAAAATCAAATATCAAAATCACCCCAATTTCTTCGCTTATTTTCACAAAAACATCAAAAACAACAACAAATATCTTCAACAATTCCAACATTTAATTTAAATACTTCGAGAATTTCTGATTGTTCTTTAGAAAATTTTTGTTTTCCAATGGATACAAATGCCCCTCCATTACCTCCTAGACAATCAAATTTTCATTCTGAAGTTTTAATTTCTACAAAAATAAAAGGAGAGAAAATACAGAGAAATTAAAAAATTTTTAATTTAATTATTGCCTTTTGAGTAATTTTTAGTCCTCTTTCTTATTTAATTTATCATAATCATTTTTTTATCTTTTTAAAAACTCATTGTATAATATCTAATCTATCATTCCTTTTTAGTAAAATATATTTGAATTTGTTTCGAATTTTAAAAAATTAGCATTAGACAAAATTATTTCACTTGTGTTTTTTAATAAAATGAACGTTGAAAATTAAAAATTTTTAACATTCTTCTAACACATATGAAACAATCTAATTATATTATCATTTAATAAATTCTTACAAATTTATGCCTTATAATTATTTTTATTTATGCCTTTTAATCAAATAATTTTATTTGAAATTTAGCATTTAATAATTAAAGAATAAAGTTTTTTAATGAATTTATTGACAATTATTTTTAAATATATTTAAAAATTATTATTGCTCAAAGTTTTGTCGTGATTATTAAATTTAATTTTCGATTTTTTGGTAAATTTGTTTTTATTAGTTTTTTATATTGAATTTTTTAAAATCTAGTAAAATTAAAATATTTAAATTATTTAAGCAAATAACTAAAAAGGTAGTTATTTTATGGGATATAGTAATAAATTTTTGAAATTTTTTGTATATTCTGAACTGCTGAATTTTCAAGACCAAAGATATTCTCTAAATTGTATAGGTAGTTTATTAGATATTTAAAAAATGAATTAAATTTAAACAAGTTATGAGTTAGAAATTTTTTTAATGTTTTCTAAAATTTTCCATTTTGAAAAATTTTTTTATTCGCCTTGTTTATTTACAAGTGAGAGGTAAGACGTGCGAGGCATTCGATTTTTAGAATCAAAGGGCTAGACATTAAGTGATTTATTACGAAAGAATGTAAATAAAAATATTGGATTCACTCAGAAAAATTTAAAAAATGTTCGATGGAATATGAAGGCTATTATTGTATATCCCCCCTCAAATTTATTAAATAAAAGCTATTCTAAACGGCATGGCAAATTTATCATTTATGTAAAATCCTAAACTAGAAAACATTTTTGAAACCGAAATTTGTCTCAACTTCATTCATTCCCCCATATATATTAAAAAAATATTTTAAAATTAGCATTAAAAATGTAAAAAAATTTAGATAAAATTAAAAATATTCCATCTTTATTAAGTCTAATTTACAGAAATCTTCAACTACATATTATAATTAAAAACTCCTTTTCCAACATAAAAATGCGAAAAAAATTTCTTATTTTGCTATTCATTATTCTTTATATTGTCTTTTCTTGCAATGGAGGGAAAAATAAAGATTTTCAAAAGAAAACGTCAAGTATGAATTTTTTTCATAAATGGTTAATAAAAGAGAATAGAAGTTAGGTTAGGATTCTCCTCTGGGATAAAACAAGAAAATTCATATCTTTAATTTTCTGTTTTAGTTAATTCCCATAAAAATAACGGTTTTCGGTTCGGTTGATTGACCCAATAATTTTAATATATAATTTAGCATTATATATTTATGAAAAATCATTATTGACCTAACAAAAAACCATAAAACGAGGAAATTCATTACATTTCATAGCATTGCTTTAATAAATATATTTAGTAAGATCCTGTGTAAATAATAAATAATGTTAAACAACCTAGATCCAATCCATAAATACCGTAAAAACTGTATTATTATGACATACATTATATTTTTTAATTTATTTTGTTTTTCATGTTTTCTACACATGTTTTTCTACACGGGTTGAGAAATTTTGATGCCATTATATTTGAGTGTGTCATCCTAATACAGGGTACCATTGTAATAGTTATTACGATAATTTTTTATATTTTTAAACACATAAATAATAATTTATTTTAAGAACTTCTTAAAAAGTCAATAAATTGGATGGGAAAAAGTCCGAAAAATGATATTTTAAGTAATGGGTCATCACGCAGAACAGGTCATTTGAATTTTGTTAAATTTCAAGAATTTGTTAAATTTTAAGACGAAACAGTTTCTTCAAAAGATAGTAAAGGAAAACAAGTAATGCTGGAAGAATCGGAAATGAGTGAAAATGGATATGGAACCGGTAATTAAATTTTAGATTTAAAATATAACAAAATATCTTTTATTCTCGCTTTTCCGAGATCTTTAGATTTTTCTAAATTTTTAATGTTTTTTAATTGTTTAATTAATTTAATTAAATTTAAAAATGAATAATTAAGCGAATTTATTAATAAAAGTTAATTTCTAGATGGTAGCACATCCAGCACTTACTATGATGCTGAACTTGCATGTCAATGTAAAAAATACACACTTGCAGAATTTAACGAAGAGATAGATATAGAATCTAAACTTTGGGGAAAAATTTCGTTAAAATATATAAAAGATAAGGAAGAAGGAGAGGGTGCACTTGGCAGAGTATTTTTTTATTTAATATTGTCATTGAAATATCGTCTTTAAAATAAATCCAAAAACTTTGTCATAAACAAGGAAATTAAAAAAATAAAAATTTGAGCTGTCTCCTGTTAATTCGGTTCCGTTCCAGAAAAAAAATTTCAAAAAAATTTTTTATAATTAAATGGTAGTATTCATTTGATGCCAAAAAAATTATTTGTTCAAGTTTTTAAAAATATGTTTTTAAAAATAAAGAAAAATATTTTTTAAAGGTTTATCACGCATATTGGCCTGAAAAGGAGAAGTGTGTGGCGTTAAAAGTCTCTAATCTAAAAATGGGAACTACTAACCAAGAACATAAATTAAGCAGAAGAATGGTAGAAAATGAAGTTAGAATCCTTGAACATTTTTCTTCTCTCAAAAAAGAAGAAAGAAAATATATTATTTATATGTATGGAAGGTTTAACTAAAAAAACTTTATGTGCCTATATTTTTAAAAATTATTTCAGTCAAGAAATAATAATTGGCGGTGTATCAAAAATGTTTTTCGTTTTAGAGCTTGGTGGACCGAGTTTACGAACATATTTTTATGACAATATAAAAAATGCAATAGAAACAAAAACTTTAGACAATCTTGTAACTAAAATTGGCTTATGTGTTGCTAAAGCATTACAACAATTTCATAAACGTAAGAATAAAATGAAATTAATAATAAAAATAATGTAGAAAGGCTCAGGCTTTTCTGGATTTTTACTATTTAAATATAAATATTACCAAATATTTTACTAAATAAGAAATAAAATAATAATGGTCATATGGTTATGGACAACACTGCCTAATTAATAAGGTGTTAAATAAATGGAAATCCATATTTTCTCCTAAACTAGGAAAGTTGTGAAACGTTCAAAAAACAAGTTTTTAGCGTGGTTTGAAGCTTTTAGGAAGGGTTCCCATTTCAATATTTTTCCCCTTAAAACTATATTTTTTGTCGGACCATTGCAGGATACAATTAATACAGCCACAATATGTCTTAGTAATAAACCCTGAAATTAATCTCGACACCCAAAACCAATGGGAAAACGAGATTTTTCGGTTCAAAAATTATTTTCATGCCCTTAGGGGTTGTATTCCTTTTATACTTAAGAACTAAAACAATTAAATATTTCAAATATTCAAACCTAAAAATTTTTATGAAAATAAAATTGGTAAAAGAATAAAGTTCTTTTCAAAATGAGATGAATTGACTAATTAAATTCAGATGCTATTCATTTGGATATTAAATCAACAAATTTTGTTACAACCTTAAAACAAAGTAAAAATGAAAAGGAAGAAAAAGAGGGCGATCCAATTAAAGATGATTCCAAAAATGAAGAAGAAGATGATGATAATGTTTCTGTTATTATTGAAAATGAAGATGATGATTCTATTAAAGAAAATGAGAATGATAGTGAAGATGATGCTTCTATTAAAGAAATTAAAGATGATGAATTGGAATGCAAAATTATTGACTTCAACACTTCTGTTCTTTTACCTTCTGAAAATGTTGATAACATCAAGTGGTATGCGAATGGCACACGATTATATAAAGCACCAGAGATACGTCAAACAAATAAATTAAATGAAAAAGAGAATAAAAAATTTAACGTATGTATGCTATTTTATTTACATAAAACTAAAAGTTTAGAAAGTAAAAGTGAAATAATAAATTTTAGAACTTAGAGTTGTCTTGTTGTAATTTATTTAACGTCTTGTTATAATATTTGAAATTATAAGGTGACTAATAAAGTGGATATTTGGGCATTTGGTTTAATGATATATGGATTATGGCAAAATGCAAACGCCTTCTACAAAGAGCTTCTAGAAGTGGAAAATGATTATGAATTATTAGATGTTGAATTAGATAAGATTCGATTCGAAAATAACAATGCTCATTTGTATCATCTTGTAAAGGTGAATTTAAAAATAATCTTTATGGTGACTTTCACTATAGTTTGGATAAATAGTGAAAGTGGTAAGGGAATGGGTAATAGTTAGGCCCTTTTTCCAGCTTAAATAAAATTTGTTAGTTTTTGATATGTCAATTAATTAAAATAACGGAATAGGAAGGAAAAATGTAAAATAATAAGGGAAATAGGAGTGGAGAAAAAGAGCCCTAAACGTAACTACCGTATTTCCGAGGGACAATTCTCTAAAATTCTAGTGAAGCATCGCTGGGATATTCAATTTCTTCGCACTCCTCTGATTCAACATAATTACACTCTTCGTCAGCCTCAGTTTAAATTCCTGCACATCTTTGTCCATTCAAACGAAGTTCCCTCAAGATTTCTCTACCTTCCGGGACTGCTCCATGCGCTTAAAACAATGAATTTTATCATCCTTGGATTGGCACCCCCCCCCCCCCCCCCCCCCTCCCATTTTTTAAAACAAACTACTTTCCAACTATTGCCCAATCTAACAAACGAATAAAAGTAAATATTTATATTTTAGTCATGCATTCAAATAAAACCCCGAAAAACGTCCTACTATAGATGCAATTATTAGATTCTTGGAAGATAAGTGTAACATTTTTTATTATGAACAAAATATCATTGAGGTACAGTATAAATTGATATAATTTAATGTCATAAAAACTTCTATCCGTAAATAGTTAAAATATAAAACTTTTCAGGTTAAAATGCAATTAGATGCTTCAGAGACTCTTTACTATCTTTCAATTATTACATATCTAGAAGAGAAAATAAAAGAATTCAAAAATAAACAAAAAAATCACATAAGTGAAAAAGATATATGTTAGGATTAGAGACCGGACCGAGACGAGCTCTCAGAAAAAAAATCTCGGTTATCGAGATCGATATTCTCGTTAAACGAGATCGATATTCTCGATCGAAAATTTTTTTAGTTTTTCGAGATTTTTCGAGATCGAGATCGAGATCGATATTCTCGATCGAACCTCAAGTCCGGTCTCTAGTTAGGATTAAATTAGAATTAGAAAAAACAATTCGACATGAAGAATTAGGAAATTATTTATTTCAATACAAATTATTAAAACTATTTAGATTTTTAGTCATGTAGCAATTAAAAAAATTAGTCCTGAATTTTTTCCTCAAATTTTATATCTCCCCTTTATTAGGGATTTATTATTATTAGCTATAAAATTTCAAATTATCGTAATAAAAATGTTTTTTCATTGTCTTAAACGCGAAACTAAATATTATTTCTCAATTCAACAAATTAATGAGAAATTTGTAAAAGACATTTAAGATTTGAATAGCATTATATCCCACCCAAGGATTTTTAACGGGTACACCCCCTTTACCTACACCTACTGCGAGCAGTACACCTACCGCGAGCGATTTTCGGGAATCGGGATTTCCGACCCAAAAATCGTCGGGAATTCCCGATTTTCGGGAATTTCGGGAAAATTAATAAACCAAATTTAAAAAATTAAATCAGTTTTTAATTGAAAAATATAGAAATAAGAACTCGCTCTAAAAAAATAAATCAAAATTTATGACAGAGTAATTAATAAAATGCAAAAATCAATAATATCAAAATTCCCGATTTTTCAGAAAAATTTCGGGAATCGCGATTCCCGAACCAGAAATCGTTGGGAATTCCCGATTTTCGGGAATCGGGTCGGCAGGATCCCTGATTTGTATACATCGCACTGTTTACATATTTTAACTTTAATTAATTTTACTTTAAAAAATTCTTAGACAAAATATTAAATTAATAATTATATGAAAAAATATTTATAAAAATAATATAACACCTGACAATGTATAATATTATTGTCACAAATGTGTTTAAATATTTAAATTGTAAATATGTTTATTTAATTTTAAAAAATGTTTTAAATTATAAGTAATTATGATGAATTTATTTTATTATATTTAAAAAACTTAAGATCAAACAAATTATTTTATAATTTTGTTAAAAATATTTTCATTTTAAAATCATACAAATAAATTTGAATTAAGTAATATTTTAAAATAATGGAATATATTTTATGGAATCGTAATGAATTTGACATAATATATAATTGTACAGGAATTAATGTTGATGGAAATTGAACAGAGAAGCTATCCAATAACTGCAATTATTTGTATAATACTTGGATTTACATATATATTATGTATTTTTTAATTTTTGTTAATTAAAAAAATATTTTTAAGCCTTTATATTTTCCTTGTCTTTATTCTTTTTGGAAGAATAGAGCTAAAAATCCTTGTTATATAATTTTAATTTATATTTCATTAATGGATATTTGCATACTTTGGATGCCAACTTTTGCATTTGGAATTTTTAGTTTAAATGGTGTTGTTTATTGTTCTTCTCCTTTTTTGACTTATTTTGTTGGATGTTTTGGATTATGTAAGTTTTATTAAGTCTACCTTTTTAACAAAAATATTCAATAATACAAATCAGGGATCCTGCCGACACAAAAATTTTTATCCCGAGTTCGGGATCGGATATCCCGATTTTCGGCAATCGGGATGGCAGGATCCCTGATACAAATATATAAAAATAATTGAGTGTTAATTCATTACTTGGAGATAAATTTTGGTATGAAGTACGAGAGAAATTCCAAGCAATAATTAACTTGGCATGGCCAATATAAAGGGAGGTTAGGATATACCTATAAATTTAAATTTATCCTGCTTATCATTAATATTAAATCAAAAACAATCTAAAAGAAACTAAAAACATGATACTATTTTAGATTTTTGGGCTGCCGAATGTTCTGCTGATTTGGTCATTTTAATTAATTTAGAATAGATATATTTTTTAGATTTTGGGAATAAATCGTTGTCTCGAAATGGCATTTCCAAAAATTTCAAAAAAACTTTTTCATAATAATCGTGTTTATATCTGGATTATTTTTTGTAATTTGCATGATATAAAACTGTAATTTGCATGATATGCATGATATAAAATCCAGATATAAACTTTTCTTTTGCCATTCCGTCATTTTTATTGGAAGAATGTTTGAAGTTGCATATGATCCATTAATTGGATATATACCTTTCAGAATGGATTTAGTATTAAAAATTATTAAAATTAAATATTAGTTTAAAAATTTTTAAGTTTAAACAAGATATCTTTGAAATTACAATACATAATACAATATTGGCTATAGCTTCACCAATAATTTATACTTTATTTGCTATCTTCTTATATTCCAAAATTAAAGAAATGTCAACTAGAGTTACAAAAGAAGAGATTATGGTTGTTTTTTTTTGTTTGTATTATCTCATATCAAAAGAAATATAAAATTTATTTTTAGGTTTTTATTCAAGTATTTATCATTTCAATGTTAAATAAAGCTGAAGGTGTTAGGTATGTGTTAGAGAAGGGCTTTGTATAAAAGCCCTTAGTCAAGTTTAGTATAAAAGCCAGTGTCAGCGTCAGTCTATTCGGATCATACTAGCCCGGCTAGTCCCTGATCTCCTTCGTCTGCTCCTTCCCCATCTCCACCATCACTTCTATTGTTATTATCTTTGTGATAAAGTGTTATGCTGCACGTCGACTTTTAGGGACACAACAGTGGCGCGGTCGTGAACAACAGTGCGGTCAGCAGTCGTCAACAGCAGCAAAGGCACAACAACAGTGTTGGGAGTGAGTGATGGTTGGATTTGTGAGGCTTGGACAGAAGTCGTAATTTAGTGATCGGCAGGGAGCGAATTTTAGTTTAGTGCGCAGTGGACCGGAGATTTAGTAGTGACCAAAAAAGGACTCAGTGAAGAGTGCCAGTGGTCGGAAGTTTAGAGGTTGAAATGAAACCTAGTGGTCCTGGGAGTGCGCGAGAATTCGCCGATCAAGTCGGACGTGATGTCCAGTGAGTGTAAGACCTTCTTACACCAATTGTAAGACCAGAGAGTAGAGAAGAAATGGCATTCGGCAGTGGAGTAAGACCGAGTATAAGCCCATTTGTTTTAGTCGAGTTGAGAAAATGAGTTCTGGCATTCGGCAGTGGTGTAAGACCGATGTGTAAGACCAGAAAGAGAAATTGTTGAGAAGTGTTTTGGCCAGAGAGCCAGTGAAAAGAAATTTTGAGTTGAGTGCGCTGTGGAGTTTTGGAGATATTATTAGTGAAAGTAGTAGTCCAGCGCAGAGTTAGTGTGGAGTCATCTCAGACTTAGTGTAACTAAGTTTAGTTAAGTGATCGATTGTACCTGAGTCTGTGACAAAGGGCAGGATGTATTGACATCCTTTGAGTGGTTTGTTAGTAGATTAGTATTGAAGTTTAGTATTGAAACCACGAGCCAACTAGTCGAGTACACGGAGAAAGTACACTTAACTGCTCACTAGCAGAATTGTTAGTGAAGTGAGTTTGACATCCAATGGAGGATTTTAGTGAGAAGTGAAAAGAGTGAAATTGCATGAGTTGAAAGTTTAGGCACAAAGATGAGAAAATGAGAGTTGAATGTAGTGCCAAAATGCAATTTAGTGAAGTCACAAGACACCAGTGAAAGTGTGAGTGACGCTTCTGGATAAGCAGTGCCGTAGGACGCAAGGACGATTACCAACGCAAGGACGATTACCATTAAACTAACTAAACTAACTGAGTCAGTTAGTTTAGTGCAACTAATAGCTTATAGCTTATACTTATGAATTTAAACACCCAGATAGCGGTTTTTGGCTTACAATAATTGCACATTTTTCTTGGTAATAAATTATTTTAATTTCTTTGGTAATTTTCATATTTTAAGGTTACATATACACGGTGAGTTTATTTTTATTTGTAAACATAAAAGCTGCAACTGCAAAATCCACAAGTTAACGCACATCTCCAAGCAATCAAAAAACCTAGCACAGTTTCGAAAGCTTCAGGCTTAATAACATCGATAAAGATTAATATATATTTGGATTTTAATATTTATGTTATAATTTATTTAAATTTGATTTTAATAATAAAAATTTTAAAAAATTTAAAATTAAAAAAAAATATATATAAAATAATCAAAAAGTTTAAAAAATTTAAAAAAAATTTAAAAAATATTTTTCATTTCCAAGCATCTTTTAGCATTGCAAAATGTTTGTCTATTTCATCAGAATTTATTAAAGGACTTCCATTAACTGTAGTTGGTAAAGCATTTTCTTTACAAATATTAATTCTGTTAGATTTTATAAATTTCATTTTATAAATTATTTTTATTAAATTTTTCTTCAAAGTAGAATGATACCTTTAAAAATAATAAAGGTATATATTTTGTTAAATGTTAATAAATTTATTGAAAATTAAAATTAATTTAAATTGAAATTAATCTTAATTAAATAACCTGTTTATTTCCTAACTTTTTATTGGGTAACTCAACGCAATGCAATAACTTCACTTAAAATTATCGAATCTATCAAGTCCTGGCATGGTAGATTTCGAAAATCAGGAGTGCGGGATTTTCAAGAGCTATGGCACTGCATTGAGTTGGTCTCGCGGGGCCTGACCCCCTTTTTATTTTTTCATCTCTCAATCTTTATAAATTAATACAAACGTAATTATTGTATATTCAATAATTCCATTAAGAATTGATGCTGACATACTTGTGTATAAAAATGTTAAACTAATTATATAAGCTGGCATTTGCATGTAAATAAAGATATAAACAATTGGAAAAGTTAAGTTTCTAATAAAATGACAAATAAAAACTGGTAAGAGTTGTTTACTTGTTTTTATATTTTCTGACATCTGTTGAAAAATAAAGAAAAAAATTATAAATAATTAAGAATATAAATGCCAAATTCATATCAAAAGCATTATTTTATTTTTTATTTGAATTGTTCAATTTAATAAAATATATAAAAGTTAATTTTAGTAAATGATATATCGAAAAATCCCGGTCTATAATCACTATTTCGAGACATAGATCTCGATCTAGACATAAGAAGTACCTCAAAAAAGAGTGGAAATCGGAATTCCTATCCACCTCTGACATTTTAGGGTAAAATATTTTTATTTAAATTAAAATAATTACCTGATATTTTTCGCTCAAAGAATAATTAATTCCTGATTTTATCATAGCATTTTTGTATTTATTCATGTTATATCCACCAATCAAACAAATAAACTAAATCGTTTGTTTAATTAAATTAAAGTATTAGCTTAACATAATGTTTAAAAACTTCAACACTATCTTCAAGAACTATTTACTATTTCAAAAAAATTATACCAAAATTTCAACCAAACTTATGAGAATTGAACTCAACAATTGTATAGTAACCATTGGTGTAGTGTCCCAAGATTTAGTAATCGTTAATGCGTTGATGAAAGAATAAATAAACTTAAAATGAATTATTGTTTATTTATTATATAAAAAAGACAACAAGGTGTGATGAAAGAATACATCACACCTTGTTGTAGATTGTCCCAAATAATAAGTCTAGCTGAAACTCAATATGAGAAAAAATTCCAAAATAAAAAATATATCAAAAATAAGATAATTCTTAAGAACATGAATAAAATTTGCACAAATTGTCATTTTTGCAAGGGATCCAAAGAATTTAGGAATAAATTAATTATTTATTTAAGACTAATTTTCCAAGCACTGCCTGTGAATAAAGGCGGGAATCCACCTCCAAAATCAATGAGTGTGTACAGTCAACTCTCGATATAACGAACTTAAGGGGACAGAAGAAAAAGTTCGTTAAATCGAGAGTTCCCTTCTAAACTCTCGATTTCTAAACCCTTCTAAAATGAATATAAAACGCTTTATCAGATTAGGCATGAAAATAAACATAGACATGAAAATATCTAAAGGAATAAACTTTTGAATTTCATTAGAGAAACCCCCAAACAATTAAATTCCAAGGCTTGATAGACATCATTCTGAATTCAACTTATTAAATTAATGAGTTTGTTATAGAAAGAGACGAATATTCACTACGGAACCGGAGAAAAAGTTCCTTATCTCGAGAGGTTCGTTTTATCGAGGTTCGTTAAACCGAGAGTTTGTCTCTTATATTTTTTTTCTATAATCGGGTCGGGACCGAAGAAAAAGTTAGTTTATTTTTAACAAAATCTTATTTCGTCTTAAAAAGGGGGAATCATGGATAGTCTCTTCCGCTTCATCTTCCGACGAATTCCGTCTTTTTTGTTCTCCCGTCTCAAATTTTTGGCCCTCTTCCGCCAAAAATAATCTCTTTTTGACTCTCCCGCTTACGTCTTAGCTTTTTAATATGCGGAAGAGGCATCCCTGCTGGTGGGAATGAATGGTCAAATTTTGGCTAGATATTGTTGATTTTAAATGGTTATTCAATCGATTTAGATATTGAAGAATAAACGCCCATGCCCCAGTAGAAGCCCATGTCCTATTAGAAGCCCATCAATGAACCCTTTGAAAAATAGACGCCCAGGGCTTCTATTAGAACATTTACGGTATTTAAATATTCAATAACAGACTTAATCATACTCTTAATTCTTATTCTCTCACACTATTACATTCCAACATTAATTATTTCATATAAACATCTCCTCCCACTCGGAACAAATACATTTTTCTGATTGACATAAAAGGAGAGGGAGGATAAGCAATAATCAGTTAGTTGGATAATTGTTTTCCTGTGGCGGTCTTTTTGTCCATGGATGGATGTTCTTTTAATTATTTAATCGGTATGTTTATTTATACCTATATTAATTCCACCTTTGCTTTAGTATTTAAATCCCTATTATTGTTTCACAACATTTTATGCCGTAATAAATTTCTGAGCTATTCTGAGCTTAATATCTAAGGATGGCCCGATCCAAACTGCACTAGTGTATAAATCCCCCGCGGTAAAGAAGGGCCCTTGAACCTCTGCCCCATCACCCCAACACATACTTACATTTTTAAGCATTAGTAATGATATGTCCGCCATTTGATTTTTTTGTTTAATTAATATTTTGACTGTTTTTGCCCATTTATTTTTAATTATTCCCTCCACATATATATAAATGTTTCTTTCCTTTAAAACATTCCCCCTAAACATCTTTTGAATTTATTTCTCTTTATATTTAATTTACATTTTCTTATCAATATTTCCTAATCCATAAATCAAGCTTATATTCGTTTCTTCCGCCTTTATCTATTCCTATAAATAGCCTTTTTATTTCATTCATTTTTAGCTTGTTTTGAACTGAATTTGATTATAAAGTAAATTGTTAATTTGTGTGTGAGAGATAAATACAATTGTAAAGTAAAACCGGGACTTTAAAAGTAATAAATTTCGCATCGAAAAAACTTTAATATGCCTATTCGAATTTTTATTCAGATAAAAATTCGGTTCGGATTAGAAAAATTCCTTTTCTAATCCGAGTTTCGGATTCGACAATGAAATTAAAGTCAAATTCGAGCTCAGCGCATTCGAAACCCTATTAATAATCCTATATATAATTTGTGATGAGATAATGGATTTTGTCAGGCTTTTATAGTAAAATGCTTTTGGGGGAGTGAAAATGAGTGCTTTTATAGTAAGTTTTAGCAGGCGGAATATTGAAGCAGGCGGAATAATGAAGCAGGCGGAATAATGACGCAGGTGGAATAATGAAGCAGGCGGAATATTGATGCAGGCGGAATAATGAAGCAGGCGAAATATTGAAGCAGGCGGAATAATAATATTATCAGAACTGATCAGAATATAACCAGAATATTATCAGAACTGATCAGAATATAACCAGAATATTATCAGAACTGATCAGAATATAACCAGAACTGGTCAGAATATGATCAGAATATTATCAGAATTGATCAGAATATGACCAGAACTGATCAGAATATGACCAGCACTGAACAGAATATTATCAGAACTGATCAGAATATAACCGGAACTGACCAGAATATGACAAGAACTGACCAGAATATGACCAGAACTGACTAGAATATGATCAGAACTGGTCAGAATCTGATCAGAATATTATCAGAATTGATCAGAATATGACCAGAATATGACCAGCACTGACCAGAATATGACCAGAACTGACCAGAATATGATAAGAATATTATCAGAACTGATCAGAATATGACCAGAACTGACCAGAACCGATCAGAATATGAGAAGTGGAGTCTCTGCCTGACACTTTAAACAATCACCGACATACTCTTCAATATCCTTTGCCATACTTGGCATCGGTTCTTACAAACTTTGGAATTACTATCTTTCCATTAAAAATAATACAATCTTCAATTACTTCTAAATTTAATCTTCTGTTTGACAAGGATTTACTTTTGGTTCACTCATTACTTTTGGCCAACCATTTTTAATATAATTTTTCACTACACTTAATTCATTATCTTTTTCTGTTTCACTTTTTATTAATTCATTATTCACTGGTATTTCATCTAACATTATATTCAATATATACTTAGCTGATTCTTCCACTGAATCTTCGTCTTCACTACTTTCTTCTTTAGTTACTAAAGCAATAACTTTGTCTTCAGAACTATTACTTTCACTAATCAATCTTGACAAAGTGTCTGCCATACCCATGTGATCGGTTCTTACAAACTCGATTTTAAAATCGTAGTTTGTCAATAACAATGCCCATCTTTGCAATCTAGATGCTGAAAACACTTTTATTCCTTTATTTTTACCAAAGATGGCCAATAAGGGCTTATGGACTGTCCTCAATACAAACTTACGGCGATATAGCATTTTATGGAATTTTTGCACTGCATACACTAATGCTAGGCCTTCTTTTTCAATTTGACTATAATTTTTCTCAGCAGCATTTAAAGACTTACTAGCGTATTCAATCACTTTTTCTTTCCCATCTGGGAATCTATGAGAAATCACTGCGCCTACTCCATAATTTGATGCATCAGCCGTCACTATTATTTCTAACTGTGGGTCGAAATGCGTTAATAATAAATCTGAACTCAATACTTTTTTAACACTCTGAAATGCATCTTCTTGTTCTTTACTCCACTCCCACTTCACTTCTTTTTTTAACAATTTATCTAATGGACCTCTTAACTTGTGCATTTCACTAACAAAACGTCCATAATAATTTATAGTTCCCATAAAGGACTTTAATTCTTTGACGTCTTTCGGTCTAGCCAAATCACTTATTTTCTTTTTCTTTTCTGGATCAGGTTCAATACCACTTTTAGAAACAATATGACCCAAGAACTTCAATTTTTCTTTGAAAAAATTACACTTTTCCAATTGGATTTTTAATCCCCACTTTTCAATTCTATCAAAAATTTCGAACAATCTCACTTTATGTTCTTCAATATTTTTAGACACTATTATTACATCGTCCAGATATGCGAACACTCCAGGAATTCCACTTATCAATTTATCCATGAATCTTTGAAATATTCCTGGTGCTGACTTCACTCCAAATGGCAATCTCTGGACTTCGAACAATCCTTTATGTGTATTAATACACGCTAACTTCTTCGAAGATTCGTCCAATTCAATTTGTAAATAGGCATCTCTGAGATCCAACTGTGAGAATACTTTACTTCCATGGATCTCTGCCCAAATCTCACTTGGCTTTGGCAATGGATGCCTATCTAACTCAATGGCGTTATTCAATCCTGTGGAATAATCCATACACACTCTTGTTTTGCCATTTGCCTTTTTAATAGCCAATATGGGAGCTGCCCAATTAGCGAACTCAATAGGTTTTATCGCTCCCATTTCACTCAATCTATTTAATTCTTTTTCAATATCATCTTTCACTCCAATTGGTACTGGTCTTGGTCTTACAAATACTGGTCTCACTCCTGGTTTTAAATGCAAATGTGCTTTCATTTTTGAGCAATGACCAAGACCTTCTTCAAACACTTTTTTAAATTTCACTGCCAATGTATTGATAATTTCACTAATTTCACTTTGATCCTTTTCAATTTTCAGTACTTCAAAAGGTTCTACACTTGTCCTAATACTTGATATAATTGGATAACTCAATTTACTTTCGAACTCAATAATCCATGGCAATCCGAATAAATTCCAACTTTCACTTGTCACGTGTGTTTCTAATACTTCTTGTGTTCCGTCTACTTCAATATTTGCCATAAAACTGCCCAACATTCTAAACTCATTTCCTGTAAAGCTTTTTCCTTTACAAGGCACTCCAATCAATTTAGGACTTCCAATGCACTTCCATGTCCTTTCACTAATGCAAGTAATTTGGGCTCCTGAATCTACAATAAACAATACTTCATTGCCATTCACTAACACTTTTTTTGTCAACCATTTGGGCTTTTCACTTATGCTCACATGGAGAATATCACTACTCTGTTCACTAAACTCCGTATACTGGTGGCTTTTCCACCACTTTTTCACTGAACTAAGTAGTGCCATTTTTGTTGCTGTTGTCGACTCCTGACCGCACTGGATGCTGTTGTCGTACCGCGCCACTTTGTTGAGACCACACTTGAACGTAGACGAGACACTCCAACAAAAGGTTTATCCACACAAGAAATACAAAGGCGATGATGAAGGTAGGTTGCACTAAACTAACTGACTCCTGGCTGGTTAACACTAACTGCTTTTATACTAAACTTGACTAAGGGCTTTTATACAAAGCCCTTCCCAACAAAATGATTGTTTTACCGGCTAGGTTAGAATCCAAAAGAACTTTATATTATGCCCGTCCAAGTAAGGTAGATAAGTTTAGCTGATCCTGGGCTTTTAGCTGGACTATAGTCAATGAACTGTATAAAACATTTTCAGCGCCGCAGGCGAAAATTTTTAAAATAATAGTACATCAGTTGAAAAAATATATACCTATTTTTTATTAACCCGAAACCCGGACTTTTTTGCGACCCGAAACCCGACCCGTGAAATTTTTGAAAACCCGACCCGACTTTTTCTCAAACCGCTGCAACCCTGGTGCATAGATCAGAGGGCATATCAACTTTATATTTTCTATAAAAATAATTATTATTTTAAAAACTAACAGCCAAACTACAAGCAATAATACCAAAATACCCCTTCTTTCCTTGTTCATATTTTTTAAATAGAAATGAAGCCATTAATCGCTCAAAAAAGAGAATATGGCTAAGCAATCCTTCAAAACTTAATGTTAGATTAGCAACCAACTATAGTATAGAAAATTAATTTTTAAATAAAAATTAATTTTTACTTGAAAAATAATATGTCCTGGATTGAAAATATCGCCAAAAATTATTTTTTGAGAAACAAGTGAAAATCTCCCAGTTTCAAAAAATACACTAGATAAACTTTGTCCAATTAATATAATAAGTAAATTTGGATGTAAAATATTTGTTTTAATAAGAATTATTAAATTTAATAAAGACATTAATAAAATAAATGGATGAATAATTAATTCTAAAACACTAAAAATATAGGCAATATTAATGAATATTTGTGGAGGAATAATGATTATTTGTTCAGTTGTTAAATTAGTTGACATATCTAATAAATATTAAATATTTTTAATTTAAATGTATAATATTTCTATTACTTACTATTTTTTATACTATTTTTTAATATTTAAAGTTTAATATTAATAATGAGAATGAAATAGAAATTAATGAAGGGATCATAGAATTATTTTTTAGATTCTTTTAAATTTCAATTACTCTTTATATAAACTTTTAAGCATTAACATTTTCGGCAGCAGCTATTATATTCAAAGAGCTTATTCTTATTTTGCTATACACAAAGGTTAAACTAAAGTCACGGTATGCAGACATTTCCGGACAGCCTGTAAGCTTTCTATTTTAACCTTATATAAAGAGTTGTGATCAGTGCTATACCACAAAAATGGTACTGTATGCTTCCAAGTTTAAACAAGACCCCTTATTCAGCTTTTGATAGACCTTAATTTTATCCGCAAATGTCTGTCAGTCAAAATCGCAAGTCCACAGCCCTTTAAAGAAAAGCCTAAATTTCTAACAAATAAATAATTAGAAATTTAAAAATATAAAAATTAAATTGAAAAGCTTAACAATTAATAAAAAACATTGTTTTCAAAGATTAAAATAAAATATAAAATTAACTTATTTAAATTAAATGTTAAAAATTAATAAACTAAGAAATTACAGGTGAGCATAAAAAAGAGGGAAAAAGTGTGAAGAAAAATTACTAGTTTCTTTTAAATTATAGACTATTTATTTAAAAATTTTATTAAATATTAATTTAAATAATAAAACGTTGAAAAATGAAATAAATTTAGATAATAAACATCTGTTTATATTTTAATTTTTTTTCATCTGTTTTTATATTTAAAAACCTAAATGAAAAATGTAAACAAAAATTTAAAATTACAAAAAATATAAAACAATTTTAATCAAAAAATATTAAAAAAATATTTTTCATTTCCAAGCATCTTTTAGCATTGCAAAATGTTTGTTTATTTCATCAGAATTTATTAAAGGACTTCCATTAATTGTAGTTGTAATAGCTGTCAAAATGACGAATTTGATTTAAAGAATTTTTTATTGATAATTTTTTGTGATATTTTGTGAGTCACTAAAGTTTTGGTTAATTTTGTCCTTTTTTATGATGTTTTTATTTCATCATGCTTATTTTTGGAAATTTGCTGGCTATAAAAGCTAGTGAAATTTCTATTATTTTTCAATGTTTTCGTGAACATTCGATTTGAAGTTAATATATCTGTGTGATAAATATTTGAAGTTATTTGTGTTTAAATTTTTGTTTCTTGAATTAATTAGTCTTAGGGAAATTAATTGGGGACATTTTATTATACCCTATTTCTCGGAATAGGAAGGTAAAGTCTATAAAACTTTACATTTGGTGCCACGACCGACTTGTATAGTTGGTGCCACGGACCCTTACGAAAAGGGGAGAGTGAGTTTTGAAAAAAAAAGAAAAAAGAGAATAGAGCTATAGGCTCAGATTATTGGAAGAGCTGTAATTTTGAAAGCTCGGTAAATCAAAAAAAGTTAAATAATTTAATTGGAAATTAAAAGAAATATACTAAATTGGGACTTAAATAATATATTATAAAAATGTCGGGAACTATTCGGAGTACTATTGCACCTTCCATAATACGTCTGGGAAGGTATTTGGACCAGGTTAGGCCTATAATTGATGCCGAAGAGCGCACCGAAGAAGGAATAGAGTTACTCCAAAAAATGCTCGTAAAAATTCGTAGAGCTATTGCGTTAGTGGATGAAAAAGTTGAGAAATGGGAGAAATATATTAAGAATTTACCAGCCAATGATAAGGCCGCTGAGGAAGATATTTTTGCTAGATATGCCATTAACGAAAGGCATTTTTTAGAATGGATAGATTTAGGAAGAGAAGCTATTGTCGATATAGAAATTGCACTTACCGAAGGATCTGATGCTCATAGTACGCAATCAGAACATTCAGAAGAGATAGGAGTTGGTCTGAATAGAACGAACGAAGTTCGTCGGAATATACCAACCAGAAATGAAGTACCAGTCAGAAACGAGCAAGTACTTCCACCTCATCTTCCGCGCACTAGGTTGCCGGAATTTTATGGGGATTCACTAAGATGGCCTGAATTTTGGCAAGCTTTTGAGCGTACTGTGGATTGTCTGAATATTGATTTTGGGCTGAAAGCACATTATTTAATACAATGTCTCAGAGGAAAGGCCAAGAGGGCAGTTTTAGGCTATAGGCCAATAGAGGAACATTATGAACCCTTAAAAGACGCACTTAAAAGACAATTTGGGAATGAAAAAGCTATTCGGGATACGTTGCATGCCGAGTTGATAAGCTTACCAGTGGCTAACGAATCAATAGGATCTTTACGCTCTTACCTTGAGGAGGTTGAGCGGATTTGCAGGTCTTTATTGGCTATGGGGTATTTGGAAGATGAGGCTATCGTTATGATGGCTATTAAGAATAAGCTACCCAGGAATATTGTTTTAGAGCTATTAAAAATGGAGAAATTAGAAAGAGTAAATTGGAATGTAACGAGACTAAGAGAAGGACTCTCAGAAATCGTGACCTTAAGAGAAGAGGCTCAAAGGTGCACAAGGTCATTGTCATATAAGAATAATTCGCAAAATGTACCGAATTTTAATAACCAGAGGAGATTCATGGGAAACTCAAATAATCAGAGAAGAGCAGAACCTGCGCGAGTATTCACAGCACCGAAAAATCAGAGAAAGGATATCTCGTGCTTGTTTTGCAGTGGTCCACATTTGGCTGGAAATTGTAAACAATTTAAATTTATTGGGCAAAGAATGAGCATTTTATCTGAACAGAATAGATGTTTTAAAATGTTTAGTCCAAAGACCACTGTCGAAGTGAATGTGGAGAATTGTGCTGGAGATTTAAAAAAGGTAAAAATTGATTTTAATGAAAATAAAAATTGGACCATTCAGGCAGAAGTTAAACCTGATATCCATTGTGATGCCCAAGGGAAAGAGGCAAAGACATTTGAAGTAAAATTGAAGGGAAAGGTCTTAAAGGGAGCAACTAGATACCTTGTTGATTATTGTATTGTTTGCTCTTCTTATTGGTTCGTGTTTGGCCATTCCCGGAAAGGATCTCCCTCGGGAGAAACAAGGAGATTCAGATAGCTCCCGAGGAGAGTCTATTTTAGATGATGATGAAGAACGTCCTCCCCAAGAAGTGAAAAAGGAGGATGATATGGAAAAAATGAGAAATATGATGCGTGAAACGCTTCAGGACTTTATCTCACAACAACCCTCCACTTCTGCTTCTGCGCCTACAACATCAGCTGCTACTCCTAAAAGATCTAAACCTTACGTTATTCCTAAAATACAACAACTTCAATCCAACACTTCAATTTTGCAACAACAATTAGAGCAATTATATAATAATGCTGGTGGTGGACCAATAAGACACCAAAAGGTTAATCGGAGATGTTATTCTTGTAATAAGGTGGGTCACACAGCAATTGCCTGCCCTACAGCAGCACACAATATAGACGACAGTTCGTCTACACGCTCTTTGACAACTTCCATCCCTTCAATAAATCAGGGATCTTTTCGTTCTGCTAGCCACGAACTTGCAGAACTTGCTCGTCGATTTAGTCATTTTCCACCAATCATGCAGCTCGTTATGTCATTGGCAATCTTCTTCAAACAGACAGCAGACAATATGCGCAAGTGAGATAAGTCCTGCGGCGGAGTAAATCATCAAAGAGCTTATGATTTAAACTAAATTAGTTTTTCTTCTTAGATCAGAAACCCGCTTTTTTTGTATAAAAGAGAGATAAGCAACGTACAACACCTGATTGAGCATCACAAAGCTCGCGCTCATTTACTCGGATGTGGCGCTTAATGGCTTCTGTGCTTATGGTGAACTGTCCTGACACCCAGATTTATATTCTTTAAATTTTTATTTAATTGTTTGTAAATAAACTCTTTTTCATGACTACTTGGATTATAATAATATCGAGCTGTCAACCAATCATTTGTTAACCTAAGGAAAGGAGAGGCAAAAGAGCTTTGCAGAATTCCTTTTTGCAGAATGCCTTTTGCGGACAGTTAGATACCAAGCTGGACATTTCCGGGTTTATTTAATTAAATCAAAGAATTAACTCAACTTTTTATTAACATTATTTAAACTCAAGCACCCGATTTAATATTCAGCTCTCTCTCTTAATACTTTAATAATTTAAAAAATCTTACCTAAATTTCAACCAAACTTATGAGAATTGAACTAATAAATTGTATAATAGTCATTGGTGTAGTGTCCCAAGATTTAGTAATCGTTAATGTGTTGATGAAAGAATAAATAAACTTAAAATTAATTAAACTTAATTAAAATTAAATAAATTAATAATAATTAAATAATTAATAATAATAATTAAATAATTAATAATAATAATTAATAATAATTAAATAATTAAAATTAAATAAACTTAATTAGGTAATTAAATTATTGTCTTAAAAATTAAAAAGCTTAAAATAAGTTAAGCCATTAAATCCTAATTCTTTAACAGGACTTTTTTTAATTAAATTTTTAACTGGATCAATGATTAGATCAGAAAATAATCAAAATAAATTTTTTTCTTTGCTGTAGTAATAAAATATACAAAAAATTAAAAAAGGCTCTACCTTATTTTCCACGATTAATTTCCTATCGCAGGAATAAGTTAAAAAAATAATTCAACACTGGAATTTTATTTCTATAAAAATAATTATTATTTTAAAAACTAACAGCCAAACTACAAGCAATAATACCAAAATACCCCTTCTTTCCTTGTTCATATTTTTTAAATAGAAATGAAGCCATTAATCGCTCAAAAAAGAGAATATGGCTAAGCAATCCTTCAAAACTTAATGTTAGATTAGCAACCAACTATAGTATAGAAAATTAATTTTTAAATAAAAATTAATTTTTACTTGAAAAATAATATGTCCTGGATTGAAAATATCGCCAAAAATTATTTTTTGAGAAACAAGTGAAAATCTCCCAGTTTCAAAAAATACACTAGATAAACTTTGTCCAATTAATATAATAAGTAAATTTGGATGTAAAATATTTGTTTTAATAAGAATTATTAAATTTAATAAAGACATTAATAAAATAAATGGATGAATAATTAATTCTAAAACACTAAAAATATAGGCAATATCAGGCTTGTGCACGGTTACGGATTTTGGTACCCGTATCCGGATTATCCGTGAGGTCAATATCCGTATCCGTTTGTATCCGTCCAAATTTTGAGCCATATCCATCCGCGGGTATCCGCGGATATATCCGCTTTTTTTCAAAATGGTCAACTTACCAAAAAATTTCAAAATGGTCAAATCTATTTAAATTTTAAAATTGGTTAAAATAAAATCGGCCTGATAAAATAAAAATCAACAAAAGCTTCGATCATATCTTATTAAGGGAATCAGCTAAAAGAAGTTTAGCTATATTATCATCTGACAGCAAAAACCGCTGTTCATCCATCACATAGCGTAGACGACTAAACCCCCGTTCTATGCCTAATTAAATTGTAAATAAATCATGCGTAAATTTAGAAACCTGCAGAACTTGCTGGCAATGCAAGAATACCTTTGGCAACCTGAGCAAGATGTGGCATTATTTTTTCGTTCTTCTTTCAAAATTCTTCTGGGCTTTGACTTTCCTTTGCATCTTTATCAAACACCTGAGATATATAGTGGTCAATTTCGTCTGGATCTGATCTTCTTTCTCTCCTCGTCTGATTTTCGCTTAGAAAATTATCCTCACTTTCCATACCAAACTCTTCAGAGAGATCCCCAAACGTAAATTCATTTAATTCAACAGATGTTATTTGCCTCTTTCTTATTTCTTGTCTGACGAAATCATAAATCTAAATTAGTAAAAGTTAATAATAATGTCAATAGTAATAGAAACCTTATGTTTTTCTGCTTCTGGAACACCTTGCATTAAACGACGTTTTGGAGCAAGAAATGTTGCGGCCTTGTGAATATCTGTTATCAAACCTTCATCAATTTTTCTTTGCAGACATTTTTGAGCAGAACGTAAAACAGCTAAGGATAGCTCTGATTCCAAGAAGGCCTGGTCTGTTGTAAGAGCATTAAGTTTTCTCTTTATTTCATAAATCTTCGGCCAGACTAAATGCAGGGTTGCACACTTTTCAGTCTATAATTATTAATTTAATTGAGAAAAAGGAAAAAATAAACCTGAAAAAACAGAACATTTTCTTCAAATATTTCAAAAATTGTTAGAAAATTCTGTATTTCCTCCAAGTTTTTACCAACAAGCCTCAAATTCTCTAAGTATTCCAATGGCATTTTTGACCTCAATTCGGTACTTTTTAATTCATTCAATTTTGGATAAACTTTTAAAACTGATTTAATCATCTTAAGCTTACTTAGCCATCTTGTAATTACTTCGTCTTGAGCACACTATCAAGGTGTTTTCTAAGCCAAGAATGATTTCTTAAATAGTATAAATTAGTACATTTTTAAAGAATACAAAACCTTGCAAAAACTCCAACATTTTTTACAGCAGTTAAAATTTTACAGCAGTTTTGTGACTTTCATAATGAACACTAAATTATATAATAAATTTTAATAAAAAATAAATTGAATTTACTTAATTGAACCACTTGGACAGACCAATACTGCATTGCAATCCAGAAGTTTGCAAATAACAAAATTCTTTACACGCCCATTTTTTAATGCATTTTCTTCATTACCTTCTCTGTCATAAAACGGAAAACAAATTTCAGTTTTATCTGGTTTTTATCTGGAAATTCCTTCCTTTTCTTTATCGAAATTGTTAAGAAATTAAATGGAAATTAATATTAAAAAATTATGTATATATTGAATTTATTACAAATTCTCGGCGAAATGTATTAATACAATTTAGAAATTTAATGAGTAATTTTGATAAATACATGCGGATATTACGGATATCCGGCGGATAAGAGCATCATATCCGTATCCGCCCGTATCCGTCTCATTTTTTAAAATTTCATATCCGTATCCGCCCGTATCCGCGGATATCCGCGGGTATCCGGATATTATCCGTATCCGTGCACAAGCCTGGGCAATATTAATGAATATTTGTGGAGGAATAATGATTATTTGTTCAGTTGTTAAATTAGTTGACATTATCTAGTAAATACAAAAAAATAAATAAATATCATTTTAGTGAACCCTTTATACAATTTTATTAGTATGATTGATTAAAAGAGTATTGTAGTGAAATTACTAATTATTCTGTTTTTCATTAAAATTTTATCTCAATTTTTCCTCTAACTAATAATATCCAAACAAAATTTTCTATTATTTTATTACTAGGGTTATATCAAGTCACCCAACCCTCTCGTGGCGCTGCCTCCCCGAAAATTTTCCCTTAGCCACCCCTTCGGTGAACACCTTGTTTATTTCATTTATTTTAACTCTCTTTATATTGAACCTCCTTCTATAGTAAACATTTCCCTCTGTTCACTATATGAGTTGACTGCATTTTAAATTAAAATACATATATGTACTTAACATTCTTTAAAGGTTTAATATTAATAATGCATTAAATAAAAACTAATAAAAATGTTAAAATAAAGCGTGACAAAATTATTTATTAAAGTTTCTTTTAAAATCTAGAATTGTACTAGCTACTATATTCTGTTTTAAAATTAGAGGAATAAGGGGGATTACAATTTACGAAGAATTTTATGAAAAAGAAAATTGCTTATTTTTTTTTTAAATTAGATAAATAAAAGTTTTATATAAAGGATAGAAGAAAGTGTTTGCTATTCTTTAACAACAAAGTTGAAGCAAAAACTTTTGTCAGTGGCATAAGCTTTTACAATTATTCTCTTCAACAATGATAAAAGATTAGCTAACACATGAATCAGGATTAGTGTTACTGATCCAGATACGAAAATGTTGATATATCCGGATCGGATCGTTTATCGGATCCGGAAGCCCGAAGATATCCAATGATCCGCAACCCCTGAATTTACTGCGCTTTTTTCTACTGCACTTTCTTCCAGTCACCTTTACTATTAAATATTCTAATTATTCTGCTATAGTTTAAAAATTTTTTTTTCTAACAAAATATGTTTCATCATCAATCACTTGCTTCGTCTTCAGGTTCTGTGGGACTATTAGTATCACCAAAGATATTAAACAACATCGTTTTTACCTATTATATTAAGATTAAATTGAATAAATAAATGAATTATTAATTTTATATTTATTAATATTTGAGTAGAGGCCGGACCTATCCCAGAATCCACCCCAGCTATTCCTTAACAAATAATTTGAACTAAAAACTTTTGTCAGCATTATACGCTTGTTCAATTATTACCTAAAAAACAAAAGTTATAGCTCTGAATGTAATATTTTAACAAATATTACAATAATAGTCGATTGCTTAACCTCATAATCGGCCTTTACTATTAAATATATTTTTATCTAATTTTCTGCTATAAGCTTTTACGTTCTATTTTTTAATAATATTAAGTATAAATAAAGAAATACTTAAATCAAAATTTTTGTTAATTATTTGATAAATTTACGTTATCTTCAGGCGGTGGAACATTTAAATCTGAAATTTATTAAAAATAAATATTATTAAATTAAAAATTATCAACCGAATCCAGTAATATTTTCCTGCAAATGAGAGCCAATTCCCTCTTCAGATTGCTTAGAACTTGAAGGATTTAGCGGAGAAAATTGTTGAATTGAACTTGATTCACCTGTATTTTGTCCTCTTCGTCTTCCTTAATTTTATTTTTAATGCATATTATCCATTTATATTTTAAGAATATACTTACTTTACTCTAAATTAAAATCTAATCTGAGATACTATTTGGATAATTGAATAAAATACCGTATTTAATACAATGGTAAATTAAGACAGTCTCCATTAATTCCTATTATAATTAAATATATAAAATGAATTGTTTTTCATTACCTAGTTAATATTTATTTTAATTTACCTCTCACTCTTCTTGTATTAGAATGCTCTTCTGGAGCATCTGCCTTTCTAGTTCGCTCTATTAATTCTCTATCAAATTCTCTTTGCATTGTAGCAGCAATATTACGTTCTGTTCCTATTTTTTATAATATTTAAAAGAATCCAAATTTCTGTGAATTGTCTAGACTGACATTTTCCAGACCACGTTAAATTTAGAATACACTGACCCCCAAACCATAAATTAAACTGGACAATTTTTAAAAATTAGTGACATTTCTATCCCTGTTTTAAAATTCATTACTCACTCCATTTTTCAACAACAGGATGATCAGGATCTATTAACTCAAATCCACACTTTAACATATTTAAATCATGCAATTTAATTCCAAAATCTACTGATTGTGTAAAGATTGGTAAATTAATTAAATATTCGATTATATATATTTGTCCAAGTTGTTGCCAGTCTTCAAATATAAAATCTCTTTTTTCATTTCTTTTTGTATAATAATTATTCATAAAATTAATTTTAGAATCAATTAAATTAATTAAATCATCAAAATTATTAAATCCTCCTCTTGATTGATTATTAAAATCAAAATCTGTTTGGATTAATTCTGTGCTAGTTTTTCGTATATCTTTCTTGCATCCTTCTGTATTTATCATTATTTTATAAAGCGTTACGAATTCATCTCCTTGATTGTGACGATAAGGAGATGGGCATTTAGTGTTTATTATCTGAAAGAAATGTAATAATTTTAAATATTAATAAGATTCGAAAAGGTTAATTTTTTAAAATTTTTCCTAAATTAAAAATGTATATTTCCCTAAATTTAAATTTTAAGAGAATAATTTTCACAATTTATAGTTCTTGAATTCTATACACGATTTTTCTAGTCTAAAGTTCAAAAATATTTAATTGACCCAAAATTATTTTTAAAATATACCTAATATATTAATAACTTACATTATTTTTAATAGTTAAAACATATTCATTATTTGGACAAACTTCTCCTTGATATAAATGAGAGGCATTAGAATTTGGAACAAAATTAATTTCAAGATTTTCATTATCCTCTCTAATTATTTTGCATTTAATGTTTATATTGTTAAAGTCAATTTTAATCGTAAAGTGATGTTCCAATTTAAATTGAAGAAGAGAGATAGAAATGACAAAATTATTTAAGATTATCAAAAGAAAGGAAAATAATGGGAAGAGAATAATAAGAATTTTCATCGTTTATCTGTAAAATTTCAAGTTTGTGTAAAATTATGGTTAATAAAAAATAGAAAATAAATATTAATTGACAATTCTAACATTTTTAGAATTATAAACAAATAGGGATATAAAAAATAAATGAATAAAAAATTTTTGAAAAATAATATTGAAAAAGTACATGAACTTGATATAGTCTTTACTCGTTAATTTTTGGCAGCGGCTTTATTCAAACAGTTTGCACTTATTAATATGCCAGCAAAAAATATTTTTATTTTCTTTATTAAATAAAATCACGTGCTCTCAAATATAATCACGTGCTCAGTCTTGCAAAAATTTTTTTGAAATTGGATATTTAATAAATAAACGTTATATTCATATCTTACAAGTAAATCTTCTAAAAATTTTAAAAAAGCAGAATAATTACCAAATCTTGAACTTCAAAAGGTTCAAGTACGAATTTCGTTACAACCATCCAAACAATGGTTAATTAATTTCCTGTAATAATTAACGGGTAAAGGCGCTTTTCAATTATTCTTTACTATAAAAAATTACACAACTTTTTAAATTGGACAAAAAAGAAAAATATGTTTTACTAAATTTAAAGTTTATATAACCAAAAATAAATTTATTTTACAATTAAAAAGCATGATATTACAAAACAAATTTTGCAGATGACAGGAATAATATATAGGAGAAAATGAGAGACTAGTGACTTAGAGTAATACTAGTAAGCACAGTTTGATCCTTCATTTTTTTGTAATAAATATCCAACAATACAATCTCTAAAGTTTAATTACTAATCTCTCGTTAAATTTATATTAATGATATTAATAATGGATATATAATTGATAAGAGAAGGGATTTAAAAGGGGATAATAATCGAACCTCCCCCAATAATAAAAAATTGGGATTTAGTTGAGATTGGAAATAATATCATGTAAATTAAAAAGTTTATATTTCTTTAAGAATATATTAATCCTTCAGTTAAAAATTGTATCCAATCCCAGGAAGCTTATGGAGAAGTACGAATATATAAAATTGAGCGATAAAAAACTTTAAAAATGAAAGGTTTAGGACAAATCACTAGCAAAGAAATGACAAATAAGCTTTACAAACAAAAAGAGAAAATTGATGAGTTTGGATTTTAAATATAATTCTAAGCAATTTAACCTTTAGTTGATTTTAATTAAATCGTCCTAATGACGAATTTATAAGTCTAATCAAAAAAACTTTCGATTCAAAAACAATCACCAAAATTGTTTATTAATGAACACATATTTATTAAGAACTACAGATTTCGGGAAGGATTCATTAAAAGAAGAAGAGCTTTGATTTTTATATAATTTTATTTTACAAAACTTTTATTTAAAAATTCAAACTCATTTCTAAAAAATTAAAAATTAATGCCAAAATTATTTGCAAAGACAATATAAAGAACATATATTAATTATTTAATTAAATATTTAATAAAAATCTAAAAAGGCCAACCATGATTTTATTTATTAAAATTTAAGTATTTTTTACTTTTTCTTCCAAAAAAATTTTCAAATAATTTCACAACAAGAATGCCTTTGTTTTTGCCTGGCACTTTGTACATAATTAATTTCTCTAACAATTTCAGCAAAAACTGTGTTAACATTATGAGCACTTTTTGCAGAACATTCGGCAAAAGGGCAAGCCCAATATTCTAAAAATTTATTTTTGAACCCCATAAATGTTATTAAAATATAATCGAAAATATAATCCTATATTAAAATATAAATCGAAATTTTTTAGAAAATTCTCTAATTTAATTTTTTATTTTCTCTATTTATTTTGAGAGAAAATCCTCTGGATACCTGCTAAAGCAGCACCATCTTCTGACCGAACCTAAATATTTAAAATTTTACTTTCAGTTTTAACAAATTATTTTAATAATATTTCTAGTTAAAGAATAAATAAATTTTTTCTAAAGAATTTAAAAATATAATTTGAAGGCTTCCCTCCTATATTAAAATAAAATCGAAATTTTTTCCAATTAAAAATCAGAGAATTTGTTTCCAAAATTTTATCTTCAAGATTTTTAACAAAACTATTTTGTTAAAATTTTAATTCTCTATTAATTTTAAAAATAGGATCTTATAAAAAGCTAATTTAATGTTGGTTAGGTCAACTTGATTAGATAATTTTAGAATTCTCCTAAATATATCTGATTTTTAATAAATTATTTTTAAATTTATAATTCTTTTTTTCTTCAAAAAGTTTTTATTTTAAACCTGTCTTTGATGTGCCAAATCACATTTATTTCCAACTAATAAAATAGGTACTTGATCAGTTCCCTTAAAATAAACAAATAATTTCCACATAGAAAACCCCTCAGAAAACCTTAACACGAATTATTTGGTCACGCATAGTTCGAATATCATGAAAGCTCTGTTGGTTAGTAATTGAATATATTACGAGGAAACCTTGACCATTTTTTATATATAAATCACGCATTGAGGCAAATTGTTCTGTTCCGGCAGTGTCGAGAATTTCAAGTACACAAGGCTGGCCATCAACCTATTTTAATTATTTTAAATATTTTAAAATTAATTTGGATTTTGATTGTTTGGATCAGTAATAGAGATGATGAAGGGATTTTTAAATTATGGGAGTAAACCTTAATTTTCAACTAAAGTTTTAATATTTTCTGAATTTATTAGTTTTTATTTCTTCAAAAACACAATCTCTAATTAATTTTTTATTCCCTGAGGCAATAAAAAATCATAATAAAAACAAGATATTGATTAAGAAAGGCGATGAGTCATCACTTTTATTATAAATAAATTTCGGAAATAAAAATAATAAATAGGAAGGAATATTTCTTTGGCACAAGAAAATTCCAAATAATTAAATTCCAGTTGAATTATGAAATTAAAAATTATTTTCGTAATTGGAAATTTTATAAAAAAAAATTTAAAAACTAAAATTTCACTGAAGAAATTTTAAATAAAATTTTAGTATTTAATTTTTACTACAAATTATTAATAATTTCTATCAAAAATTATTTTTTCAATTTAAAAGTCTTTAAGTCAAATAACAAAACTAATTTAATTTAAATATTTTTATTCAAAAATTAAAAACCTCAATCTCTTTTCTATAAAAATCTTCAATTGTAGGATCATATTTTACAATAAATTTATTTGAAACAAATTGAACAGTTAGAGCAGATTTACCAACTCCACCTGAGCCTAAAACAACAACTTTAAATTCCCGCATTGAAGAAATTAATAATTTATTAAAAATTAAAATATCTGCAATTTTTTAAATTATTTTTAGAAAAATTAATAATATTAAATTTAATTTAAAGAAAAACATCAAAAGTTATTTTAAAAATTAAAATATAATAATTTAAAATCAGTCCTGTTCCATCACAGCATATAAAAATTATTTTTAAATTTTTATTTAGCGATAGATTGATTATTAAATCTATTTAAAGCAAGAAAAATACGATAAATATGTATAATTGTTCAAAAAATCTTTAAAAAATTAAAAATTTAAAAAAAAACAAAGGACCAAGGGATTAATTAAAGAAATAAAATTTTTGTTAAAAATGTTTAACATTTTGCCAAATATTTTTTCAAAAAATGGCCTATGATTTAAACTTAATTAAATAAAAATTAATTTCAACTTTTATTTAATTTCGGTAATTTGATTTAGTCTATCATTAATTTTTTGCATTTAAAAATTAAAAATTAAAGAAATAAATGTAAATTTAAAAGAAAATGATTTTTCACGTTTTCATTTAATAATTTATAACTAAAAGACCGAAAAACATTCTTGCACATTTTTATTTTTTTATAAAAAATTAAATGGACAAATAAATAATTTAGCGTTTCTTACACTACCAAAATCTGTCAATAAATTTAAGTGTTCTTTTTCTTGTTGACCAAAAATTGAGGTCAATGACAGCTCAAGGACTATTTTATAGAAGAGAGAAAATAACTATATATAATTTTTATAAAAGGCGGGAAAAGATTTAATTTTTAATAGAAAAATAACTTAATTGATATGAGAAAGATTTCCATTTTTTATAATAATGGCTGAAGAGATTTGTGTCAATTATAGAAGAATTTTGAAAGACAAAGGACAATAGATTTTATTAGCTGACTTGAAAAATATTCTTGATTCCAAGACGGGTTATGACAAATCAAAGAATCCTTGAAGATAATTCTATCATGCCCTTATTAGATTTTCGAACATTTATTAATTTCAAAACATTTAGAATATATTTGTTGCACTTATCTTTGAGACGCACTCGGCATTCTCTTTATTTATCCGATCAATTATTCGATCATGTATAGCATATATGCCTAGCCCTTTATATATAAACACGTTGTTTTACGTAAATCTTTTTATTTAACTAAAGAAAGAATTAAATGAATTAATTTAACGAATTAATTTAACGAATTAATGAATTAATTAATTATTTAATGAATTAAGTAATTTAAATTAATTAATTTAATTAAATTAATTAAATTAATTTAACGCAATCAGGGATAAATGCAAAAATTCAATTTTTGCACTACCAAAATCTGTCAATAAATTAAATGTTCATTTTCTTGTTTTTGCATTTGTAAATTGGCCATTTTATTTAATATTTGTATTGCTTCTCTCAGAATAGACAAAACATCAAAACTTTTAATATTTAGTATAAATAAATTTAAAAAATATAGGTATGTAGTACTTAATTTGGACAATACACCTAAACTGATTTACCTAATTAAAAAACCTTCTAAGCAACCACCTTCTCATCAAGGGACATCGCGAACTGTCACCAAAAATTTTGTATTTTTTTTGTTCTATCGTGTAGAGGAGGGTCGATAACCTATTGCCAATTTTTGGCTTTTTCCCCCTGACCCCCAAATAAGAAAGTTATAGGGCTTCAAAGTTTCAGTTAGAAGGATTAGTTGAGTAACCAGCAGTCACCAAAGAAAAAAGATAATTTCCTCCTGCATAAGAATTAATCTACACGATAGACA